>PVJI01016501.1:0-38114 GCA_004026765.1 Micronycteris hirsuta | reverse complement strand
CTTATATAAAACCCCTTAACATTTCATATAGTAAAAGCTGCGTGATGATGTACTCCTTGAACTTGACCTTATCTGAGAAGCACTTTATCTGCCCTTCCATTCTAAATGACAGTTTTGCTGGATAGATTATTCTTGGTTGTAGGTCCTTGCTTTTCATGATTTGAAATATTTCTCTCCAGCCCCTTCTTGCTTGGAAGGTCTCCTTAGAGAAATCCATTGACAGTCTTATGGGAATTCCTTTGTAGGTAACTGTCTCCTTTTCTCTTGCTGCTTGTAAGATTCTTTCCTTATTCTTGACCTTGGGTAATGTAATTATGATGTGCCTTCTTGTGTTCCTCTTTGGGTCCCGCTTCTTTGGGGTTCGCTGAGCTTCTTGGACTTCCAGGAAGCCTATTTCCTTTGCCAGCCTTGGAAAGTTCTCGTTCATTATCTGTTCAAAAATATGTTCAATTTCTTGGTGTTCCTCTTGTCCTTCTGGCAGCCCTATAATCCAGATGTTGGGTCGTTTACAAATGTCTCTGAGGTTCCTGAGTCCCTCCTCATTTTTTTGAATTCTTGTTTCTTCCTTCTGGTCCCCCCCATTGGTTTGAGTCCCAGCTTCCTTGTTTTCCCTATTGGTTCCCTGTAAATCTTCCTCCGTTATCTTTATCATATTGTTCATTTGTTCAACTATTTCTTCCAGTTTTGTGAGCATCCTGATTACCAGTGTTTTAAACTGGGCATCTGTTCATTTGGCTATCACTTCGTCCGTTAGTTGTAATTTGGTCTGATCTTTCATTTTGGCCATTTTCATTCTTTTTTATCTCAGCACACCTGTCGGAGTCTTAGGTGTTTGTCGGTGCCTGGCAACCTGGGTCACTTTTTTGTGACGTTTCCTCTGGGGGCGGGGCCTGGGAGGGAGCGATGGCATCTACCGTTCACCACCACTCCCTATCACCCTCTGCTCCCCACTTCCCCACTGCCTTTTCCACCAGTCTCGGCCCTGCTGGTTCCCACTGGCCTCTCCAGTTATGCTGCCGGCCTGCGAGGTTCACCCGTTGCTCGGGGTAGTGTTTTGTTTAAGCGCTCCCGGGGTGAGTTCCTCCGGGCAAACTGCCTCTCACTCCGCTCCTCTGCTCGGTTCTGCCTCGCTTACCGGCCTGGATGTACGTCCTCCCCAACTTCCTGGGTGTCAGACTTCCCTTCAGTTCGATTCTGTCCGTGCTGGTTGTTTATTTTTCACTATTGAGTTCGTTGTTTAAACTCTCTGGTTGTGAGCGGCGGTGCAGTGCGTCCACCTACGCCGCCATCTTGGCGGAAGTCCCACTTTGTCTGACTTTAATATCGCACACCAGCTTTCTATGCTCAGGGGTTACATAGAATATTGTTCTTAACATTTTTCCTTTTCATCTCTCTATGACTTATACTTAAAATATGTTTCTTTTTATCATGATTTTTTATGTTGACCCTATTACAAACATCCCCCATTTCCCCCCTGCCCCTTTGCCCCCCTCCACCCAGCCCTTGCCCCCGACTCCCAGCCTTCACCACATTGTTCTGTGTCCGTGGGTTACACACATAGGAATGTATGTTCCTGGGCTGATCTCTTCCAGTCTCCTCCACCCCCCTCCCTTCCGAGATCTGTCAGTTTGTGCCATGGATCCATGCCTCTGGTTTTATTTTTTTCATCAGTTTATTTTGTTCATTAGATTCCACACATGAGTGAGAGCATACTGTATTTGTCTTTCTCTGACAGGCTTATTTCACTTAGCATAACAATCCCAGGTCCATCTGTGCTGTTGCAAAGGGTAAGAGTTCCTTCTTTTTTATAGTCATGTAGTATTCCATTGCATAATGTATCACAGCTTTTTTATCTACTCATCTACTGATGGGCACTTGGGATATTTCCAGGTCTTGGCCATTGTAAATAATGCTTTTAAATAATATATATATAGGTAAATTTTACTTTTTAAATTCAGTCTGACAGTTTCTGGCTTACCACTGGTATTTTTTATCTATTTGCATTTAATATAATTAAGTCTATGTTGGGTTTAAACGTACAATTTTTGCATTTTTTACATCTGTTCTTTGCTCCTTTTTTTTCTGTATTCTTTCAGATGATTCAAGTAGTCTTTGGTATTGTTTTGTCTTCTCCATTAATGTTGTAGCTATACTTTTTGTGTGTTACTTTTAAAGCATTTGTTCTTTAGAAATTAAATCATGTATCTTTAAATGATCAAAATCTACCTTCAAATATGTTCATATTATTTTATGAACAATATAAGAACCTTATAGCAATGATTTCATGTACCTGCCTTTTGCCCTCTGTGCTCTTGTTTTCATATACTTTACTTCTCTTTTTACTATAAGCATAGTAATATATTATTAATTTAGTTATAAAAAATCAGCCGTTTTTATGGTAATCTGTGCATATATGAAAAAGTCCAGCCATTGTTAATATGACAAGAATGGTTTGCGCAACATTGATGTAACCTGATAGCCGAGGAGAGTGGACTGGAATGTGCACGTGTGAACAATGATGACTTCACTGTACTAGTCAGCTGGGGGTGGTAGACACCATTGAGTGAGCATGTGTACCGTGTGGCTGTCACATTCAAAATGACTGAGCAAGTAGTGCAATGAATCTACATCAAACTTTGCATTAAGCTTGAACACTCCTTGCAGAAACTATTTGGATGATTCAGAAGGCCATAGCTATAGGCAACTGGTGATTGGCAGCTTCATCACGACAACACACCTGCTCATGCATCATGTCTCATGCAGAGATTTTTGGTGAAACATCAAATCACCCAGGTGACTCAGCCCCTCTACAGCCTAAATTTGGCACCCTGCAACTTCTGGTTTTTTCCAAAACTAAAATCACTTTTGAAAGGGAACAGGAATCTCATTGACGAGATTCAGAAAAATATGACAGGGCAGCTGATGATGATTGGGACAACTGTGTGAGGTCCCGAGGTACCTACTTTGATGTGTCATTGTCCTAAGTACAATGTGTCTTGTATCTTGTATCTTCTTCAATAAATGTATCTCTTTTTCATATTACATGGATGGATACTCTCTGGACAGACCTGTACACTCATCCCAGTGTTACAAAGTTCACAAAGCAGACATTGACAGAACTAAAGAGAAATCTGCATCCATAATTTTATATTTTAATACTTTTCTCTCAGCAACTGATATAACTAACACATATTAAAAATCTATAAGGCCATAAGAGTTGAATATCATTCTTAAGAAGCTCGACATACTTGACATTTATAAAATACTACTCCCCAAACCTGCAAATACTCATTAATTTCAAATGTACCTAAAACACTTACCATAAGAGACTACTTGCTTGGTCATAGAATAAATCTGAAAAAATTGTCAAGGCTCAAAATCATACCAAAGTATCAAAATAATATCTGATCACAATAGAATTAAGTTAGATATCAATTACCAAAAAAAAAAAACCACCTAGAAAATAACTCATAAGTCAAAGAGAAAATCACAAGAGAAATTAGAAAATATCTCTAGCTGAATAGTAAAGAAAATTTAACATAACAAAATTTGTGAGATACAGATTAAGCTGAACTTAGAGAAAAATTTAGAGGTTTCAGTGTCTATATTAAAAAAGAAATGAGTAAATCCAAGACCTAAATTTCTGCTTAAAGGAGCAAGAAAAAAGAGCAAATTAAAACCAACTTTAAGTAGAATAAACAAATAATAAAATTAATAGTAGCAATAAATAAAATAGAAGATGGACAGAGAAATAAAAAATTAAAAGTTGAATATTTGAAAAAATTAATAAAACTCATAAATCCTTAGCAAAACTTATCAAAAAAAAATACGAATGACCAAGGAATGAAAGGAGAAAATATCACTGTAATCTACAGATTAGCAAGGGGGTGTTATATACAAAGAATACCAAAATATCAGCAACATATATAAAAAGGAAAAATTCCTTGAAAAATAAAACTTAACAGAACTGAAATAAGAATAAAAAATGTAAATGGTTTTCTGTCTACTAAAGAAATTAAACTCATAATAAGTATCTACCAACAAAGAAACCTACAGGCCCAGATGGCTTTACCAATTAATTATGTAAACATTTAGGGAAGAATTAATTCCAATCTTACACAAGCACTTTCAGAAATTAGAAGGAACACTTTCCCGTGTGTTACCTGAGGCTTATATAACTCCGATATCAAAACCTGACAAAGACATAACAAGAAAAAAAATACAAATATTCATCATGAACATAAATGAAAAATCCTTAACCAAATACTAGCAAAACAAATTTATATATGTATAAATAGATCATTTCAATGAAGTTGATCCAGGAATGCATGATTGGTTTAACATGTGAAAATTGTTCCATGTAATTAAAGGCGAAAAATTACATAATCATCTCATTAACTACAGAAAAAGCAATTGACAAAATTTAACACCCATTCATTAAAAAAACAACAAACAAAACAAAAACAAAAAAACAAGAAACCTCTCAGCAATCTAGGAAGATAAGAAGAGATAAGAAGAGAGGGGAACTTCCTTAAACTGACAAAGTAATTTACAAGAAATCTACTGATGTTGTATTTATATCCACCCTCACTATGCCTGTTCACTATTGTACCAGAAGTCCTAGCTAGCACATTAAGGCAAGAAAAAGAAATAAAAACATAAATATTAGAAAAGAAGTAAAACCATATTTATTTGCAGACAATTTGATTGTATAGGTAGAAAATCCTATGGATTTCACAAACAAAGCAGAACTAATACATGACTTTAGCAAGGCCATAGGATGCAAGGCCATGATACTGAAAGCAATTTCCATATAATACCAATGAATAATTGGAAAATAATTTTTAAAATTTTATTTACTAAGTCATCAAAAATATTAAGTACCTAAAAATAAACGTACTGGAAAATGTGCAAGGCATGAAAATTTTTTTCAGAGAGAAATTAAAGTTGTAAATAAGTGGAGCATACATCATGCTCATGAATTAGAAGACAAATGTCATTTGCTGTCCATTCTGTCCACACAGATTTACGGATTCAATGGCATTCCCATTACCATTACAGCAGGCCTGTTTGAAAAAATTCACAAGCTGAGTCTAAAAGCTACACAGGCATAGAATATCCAAAACATTTGAAAAAAAATAAGATTTGGAAGCCTTCTGCTACATACTCTAAGCCTTATCATAAAGTGACAGTTTAATATTGAAGAAAGCATAGACAAATAGATCAATTGACCAATGTACAGAATCCATAAATCAAAATACATATGTGGTCAATGGATTTCATTTTTTGTTAAAAGGTTAAGTGTTTCTAAGATATGGTGCTCTACTCAGTCATTCAAAATGACTAGAAAATATTTTTTTTAATTTTATTTCATACAGCTGGATATCTGTCAGAAAAACAAAGAGGAATGTCAACAGCTACCTCATTCCTTACAGAACAATTAATTCAAGAAAGATGGGTCACAGGCCTGAATATGACAGGTAGACCTATACGGCATCTGGAAGAAAGCCTAGAAGGATATCTCTGCAATTTTGTGGTAGCCAAAGATCTTTTAGACCTAACCAGTCTAACTGATAAAGAATCAACTGATATATTAGAATTAGTCTAAGGAAGTTTGTATTTTCCAAAAATGACTACAGCAATATTTCCAATACCACATGCTCTTCCAAAACTTTGCCACTCCCCAACCAAGAAGTGGAGTCAATTAACCCTCCTCTGGAGCCAGGATGAGCTTGTAAGTGCTCCAAACCTTAGATTAAAGCAGAGGTGATGCTATGTGACTTCTGAAGCTAGGTCAGAAAAGGAAATCAGCTCCCATCTGATTCTCTTTTCTCTTGAGATGCTGTCACCCACAGAACCTAGCCACATGAGGAGGCCATGGTACCTATTCCTCCGAGCAGCTCAGTATAAGGTGTAAGATGACAGTGTCCATGGCCAGACATGTGAGTGATCAAGTCTCCAGATGATGTCAGCCCCCAACCTTTAAGCCACCCCGTCTGACACCAAAGGGAGCAGAGACAAGCTATCCCTACTGAGCCCTACCAAAGTTATAGATTTGTTAGCAAAATAAATGTCATTATTTTAAGTTTTAAAAAAATTGGGGGTAGTTTGTTATGTAATCATAGTATCTGGAAGCATTATCAAAATAAATATTATTCTGTGCATCAAAAGACACCATAAAGAAAAGATATCAACTATCCACAGACTGGGAAAAAATATTTACAACACACATACCTGACAAAGGACATGTATCCTGCACATGCAAAGAACAGCCCCATTTTTTTTTAGATAGACAAAATTCCTCACAAAATATGTGCAATTAAACATGAAAAGTTGCTCAATATCATCTTGCAATGCAAATTAAAACCATAATTTCAGACCTACTAGCTTGGTACAAGTATAACATGGTACAATCACTTTGGAAAACTGGTTGTTTCTTATAAAGTTAAGTATATATCTACCCTATGACCCAGCAATTTCAATACTAGGTATTTATACAAGAGAAATGAAAACAGCTTCCACAAAGAGAAATGAGAAGCGTCCACAAAAAGACTTATATAAGAATGTTAATAGCAGCTTTACTCATAATAATCAAAAACTGGAAACCACAAATATTCATGTATAGGAGAATAGAAAAACAAACGGTGGCATATCCATACAATGGGATATAGCTCAACTGCCTAAAGAATGAACAGTTGCTACAGGAAACAACATGGATGAACCTTGAAAATGTTCTTTCAAGTGGAAGAAACAAACACAAGAGAGTACATATTGTATGATTCCATTTAGATGAAATTAAAATTGATCTAAGATAGTGATTTTCCACCGACAAGCCACAGCACACCAAGAAGCTTTAAAACATGCAAGGGAAAAGAGGGGCCCCAGTCTCTTTTTCCTTACAATCAGTTCGTGTGCCATGAGAAAAAAAGGTTGACAATCTAAGATGATAAATTAGAAAGTGGTTGCCTCTGGGGAGACAAGGGACTACCTCTAAGGGGCTACAAGAGAAACTTCTGGGATGTTCTTTTTTTTTTATTACACACGGATGTACAATGGTCAACACTCACTGAACTGAACAGTAACAATCTGTGCATTGCCTTGAATATAAATTATACTCGATTGAAAAGTAGAAAGAGATGTTTTCCTAAACTCTATAACACATTGATGCTCAAGCAGCCCTTCTGTGGGACCCTCTCTAACAAATGCCTCTGACAAAGAAGACTAAGGCATAGTCTTGTCCCACCTTCCCCGACTCTTCCACAGCACAGCAGTGTAATGATGCACAGAGCACTGAGCAGCGCATCGGCAACAGCAGCAAGACCACAGCACAGATATACAGGGTCCATTGCAGGTACAGACCGGTTTACACACGATGCTTCTCAGAGTGTCCCAGGAGCCCTCATGTAAGTAGCAACTTGTGCAGAGGGCCCTAGGTCATGAAACACGCAGGTGGGAGTAATGAGGCAATCAAATGTGTGACTTTATTTATACCCGCAGGTTGGTGAGCCCGGCAACATCAGACACCTGAAAAGCTTTAAAAACTCCCTCCAATGAGATTTCTCGCCTTACTGTATTTCCCAAGCCACCACCTTTCCGCACCTCACCAATGACTGTCTCTACTCAACTGAGGAGTTCTAAAACTCTTTCCTACCATGTCTTGCATATACACATACTATTATTTTCCAAATGTGTATTTTCTAAAATATATGTAGACACTGATTATCCAAATATGAATTCACTTAAAGGCATTACTGATTTCACTATGTCCTATCAAACAGTAAATGTAAAATAGAATTTCTATGGAGGGCACCAATAATTTTTCATAAATAATTTTTAGAGCAGGATTATACTTGGACAGACACTTGACCGGTCTGTATTTAAATTCTGACTTCGCAACTTGGGGAAAATTACTTCTTCTCTCTGACCTTCGGTTTCTCATATGAAGAGAGAGAGGACGACATAGGGTCACTGGGGGAACTGAATGATGCTATCAGATCTTTAACACATAGTGCATGCTCAGTAAATATTAACATTATTCAGCAGAAACGCTAAGTTACGCTAAAAACAATATGTCCAGGCTTGGAGTCAAAAGGCCTAGTCCAGCTTCTGTGCCCCCACTTCTCTCTGTGATTTGAGAATGTTCTTTAACTTTCTGGACCTCTGTTTCCTGACATGTAAAGTGAGAAGCTTGAGTCTAATTGTACTGGTGACTTCACTGACCACCTTCTCCTCTAGCCTGGCAAACGACGCCCAAGGATGGAAAGGTTCACCCCACCATCAATACGATCCAAATGCAATCCAGACTGCAGCAAAATGCCAAAGAACAGCAGGTCTGGGGCGACCATGACTGCTATTCCCTGCCAGTGGCACAGACAGCGGAGAAATGACCCAGGAAATACCTCGTCAACAGAGAACTTGGAAGTGTTGAGCTAAGAATGGTCTTTTCCCGCAGGACTGGGAAATGACTTAAGTTTCTTTCTTTCTTTCTTGCTTTCTTTCTTTCTTTCTTTCTTTCTTTCTTTCCTTCCTTCCTTCCTTCCTTCCTTCTGTCCATCCGTCCGTCCGTCCGTCCTTCCTTCCTTCCTTCCCTCTTTCCTTCAAATCCAAGCAAAAAGGACCCTGGGGATAGGAGACAAATGGGTCTTCCCAGTGGGTCTGCCTGTTTCCATTACCATTACTGCCACCTAAGTCAGGCCTACAGGGTCTAGCCCTGGGACTGTAGAGAAAGTCCCCTCATCCATCCCCATGCCTCAGGCAATCCTCCTTCCATTCTACCCTAAATAGCACAGAAGAGGTGTCTTTCCAATGCACAGTGTTGACATGCTCTCATGCTCAAAATCTTTCAGCAGTGCCCATCAATACTGGATTTACGCTCTTCCTTCCACCACGAATGCTTTCTAAATTCTAGTGATCCTTGAAGGCTCAGTTTAATTCCTACTGCTTCCAGGAAGCTTCTCTTCATGGGTACTTGGATAAAGGAGAGAGCGCTCACTCACTGGAGAATCTCAAGAAGAATAAATCAAGCGCATGCCCATAAATTGTTATTGATTCTTCATTTTATTTTGACTGAAACAAAATAAATACTTTCAGACTGGCATTCAGCATAGCTCACATCATGATTCCACCCAGATTTCCATCCCACGATTCCACCATACTTGGCCTAATCTCCACCCCATCCTTTGAGAGTTATTTCAAGTGCTATCTTAACTCTGCCCCTTTCCCCAATTTACTCTCCTTCCAAAGCCCCCGAGCACATTGTTTTTACCCTGGGACTCGAAATCTCCTTGGAATTCCAGCTAAAGGTGCGTTCAGAGAACCTAAAGCCGTTGAGGATGGAGACAGACCTCCTTGTGCATTGTGCTCCCAGGATCAGCACTGTCCGTGCATGTCACGGGGTTTAGGAATTCTCGGGTGACAGACACTGGAAGGCTTGTGTCTGGGAAGTTGTGTAAGACATGCCACCCTTAAGTGGGAAATCAGATGAAATGGCACCTCGAGTCCCTTCCAGTTCTAATCTTCCAGGATCCTGAGAAGGCCCTAAGAGACCCCTAAACTCTACGTTTTCTGAATTGCTTTGCCCACTAGTCACCCAATTCAGGATGTTATTGATTGGTATTGTTGTTATTTATATTTAATTTGGGGGGAAGATAATACATTGACATAGTTCAAAACGGTTTTTTTGTAACTAAAAGTACAAAGGACCATTAATCTTACCCCCACTCCTGTCATGTGTCTGCTCACTTAACCACTTTTATTACCTTTTTGTATCCTTCCGATTTTTTTATTTTTTTTTTAAGATTTTATTTATTTTTAGAGAGAGGGGAAGGGAGGGAGACAGAGAGGGAGAGAAACATCAGTGTGTGGTTGCCTCTCACGTGGCCCCCCATTGGGGACCTGGCCTGCAATCCAGGCATGTGCCCTGACTGGGAATCAAACTGGCAGCCCTTTGGTTCGCAGCCCACGCTCAATCCACTGAGCTACACCAGCCAGGGCCAATTTTTTTTATACAAATATAAATATATGTTGTTCTATTTTATTACACAAACAGGGGCTTGAATTTAGTTCTTTTTGGAAGTTAAATTTGCCTTGCCAGCTGCAGTAAGAGTGTCTTAGAACTTCTTTATGCGCTACTATGCCTAGCTCACGGCTAGACACACAGAAATGCTTCACTTAGTGCTTCTTGGTTGGCTGCCCTTCCACAACTTTCTCTGCCTGGCCTGGAGCTGAGAGCACGTGCCCCACCTATAGCTCCGACCCGTGAAGAGAGGCTCTGCGTTCTCACTTCCTCTGACTCATTTTTAGAGAATGATCTGAGCCCCAGGGGGATCAGTGCAAGTTTTAATCTGTGGTACACCAAGCCTCCTGCCACCTTTCAATTTGGTGGAAGAGAAAGCACAATGAACTGGGAGTCAGCAGACTTAGAGTTAGCTTCAGCTGTGTGCCCACGTGGCTGTGCAACCCCAGACAAGTCAGCTGTCTTCTCCGGGCCTCATTCTTCTAAGGACGTTCCTTCCAGGATCAGCGCCACCTCAGTCAGGGTCTTCCAGCCTCAGCTCTGTGGACGTCATGTTCTGTGGGCGTGAGGGCACGTTTGCACCCAGGAGTCCATGGGAGGCACCAGAGGCATTCCCCTGGACCTGTGTCTGCTGCCCTGCTGATCCCAGTCACAATGACACAGCCCTTACTGCAGTCACAAGACAGCGTGTGAGCATCTAAGGGCCATAGTTCCCTCCCCAGGACCCCAGGCAGCAGTCTGTGCAAAGCAAGACTAAACTTCTTCTAGTTAATCAAGAGAGGCCTAAGTAAGGGCTCTGAAACTTCCCAGGACCCCAAGGCACCTACAGCCATGTCTGGGGAGGCCAAGCTACCCAGCCATGCAGCCTTCAAGGCCAGCACCCTTCTTACCTGCACCCTCTGAACAGGTGGCACCAGAATGGGGAACTGTGTGGTTCCAGAGAGCCTCAGCTGGGGAATTCCTCTCCATCCTCTCTGCTCCACTGCCCTCCCCACCTGCCTCCATATGCCTTTATGGACAGAAGAGAGCTGACCTGGAAGGGATTTCCAAGGCCATCTGGTCCACCCTCTCAGTCTACAGATTCAGAAACTGAGTCCAGAGAGAGGAAGTCACTCACCTAGAGCACACAACTGCCTGATGGGTAACAGTCTTCAATAACAAACCACCCAACAGGTCTCAGAAAAGCCAGCCAGGGCTCTCTCCTGCCTTCCGATGGCCTTGCCCACACATCCACAGCAAGGCAGCTGTCATGCCAAGCCGCGCCTCTCAGCGAACAGGGCGGGAAGGTGTCTCAGAGCAGACACTTTTCACAGTTTCCTGTTCTGGAGGAACCCCGGTTGGCTGATTTGGTTCTCTGCACCAGTGGCGAGGGCTGGCTGCCTGCCTCTGGGGGCATGATGTTGGTTATAAACTTATCACAACTGTCATGAGCAAGACAGGCGGGGAGGAGAGCAAGAGAGCAAGGTGACAGTTTTGTCGTCAGCTGACCAGGCTTCAGGCTGAAATTGGGAGTCAGGTCTGAACTCAGACCAAAAAAAGCTATTGCTAGAGACCTGTTCCCACCGGGTCTGGAGATCACCAGGGTTTATAGCATTTCCTCCCTCCATTGACTCATTCCTTCCTCCCTCTGCCTGTCTAAATCTTCCCTCTTCTTTGAAAAGCAGCTCCGGGCTGCCTCTTCCATGAAGCCTTCCCTGACTACAACCCTTTACCCTACAAGGCCCCCATGATGTGTCCTGGGCCACTCCTTAGAATGTGTATATGTCTGCAATCATGACCAAAGGTTGGCATCTTCAAGAGAAGGCCTATTCTTTAGTGTCCTCCACAGCCCCCAGCCTAACAGAACACACAAAAGGCTCACAACTTGCTGGTCAGGTTCCTCTCGTTGGAGGAAAGTGAAGCCAACCACACTATCCTGGACATGCTTGCTTCCCTGTCAGACAGCCCGTGTGCCCCATGCCAGCACCCTAGGAGGTTCTGTGGGGAGAGGGGTGCATGGGGGTAAGTTGTCTACAGGGTGTGAGGGCCTGGGGTCAGCCTCGAACCCCATTTTGGCAGGCTCCACAGTGCCCCATGGACCAGGTGCAGAGGAGTAGACCAGAACCCGTAAGTCCCACCTTCGGTCCTCCCTCTGTCATCACGACACACACGTGCGCGCGCACACACTGTCCTTGTTTTCCCTCCTGTGCTGCCCCACAATCTCTGTTCACCCAACTCTCCCCTAATGGATAAACTGGGACAGGTGTGACTCATCCCAGGGCCCATATGGACTGGAGCCAAAGTCATGCCCCAGGCTGCATGCATTCTCTCTCTCCCAAGGAGTCCCTCCAGCTCTGGGAACACCCTTCCTCAGAGGGATCGGAGCAAGTCAAACCAGAAAAGGAAGAACAGCAGCAATAAAAGCAAATGCCACCACATCCCTGGGCCTCACAGAGGCCCCTGCTGATATTTAGAAAGACCCTAAAATTAATCATTAATAATCTGGGGATGACTTTAATACTTAATTTTTCTTTCCCCATGATTTAAGGCTGATGGACCTCAAGATCCTTGAGCCCCACACAGGGTCTTTGCTCGTTAGGCAAAGCTGCAGGCCCCAGCGAGGCGGCTCTCTCCAGCCTGCCCCTGCCCGGCCCCAGCCTGGCTTGGAGGAAACCCCCTGGCGAAAGCAAAGGTTCTCTCAGTGACATTAATCCAGCCACTTCGCACGTGCAGTGTTCCTGAGTAGTGGTTAAGCTTGTAAATCCATACTTTATGATGCAGAATTGCCTGTGAAAGGCGACGTGGATACGTTAGCATCGCCAGGAGAAACTTAACTTTTGAATGCTCTCGTTTAGAGGGTACAAATTTTTCAGCTTTAGCATATGTCACCCAACCTTTCCCACGTAGCTCACTTTCGTACGTCATTCAAAGTGGCTAGTTATATTTAAATACAGAATTCCCCTACCTGATTAAACTAAACAAATTAAAAATGGCTCAGTTATTTGCATCCAAGTTCTGGGTTTCTTACACTTGCCTTCGCTTCCCTATTGCAGCACTAAAATCAGACCTTAACGTGCCTGCAAAGCAAAAAGCAGGGAGGCCATTGTCATTGCAGAACAGAAAGTTACACGCAGGCACCTGTGTTTCTTTCTTTGTTGGCTGGGGGTGGGTGAGGGGGGAGGAGAAAGAGGAATCCTTCCATATCCACAGGTCAACTCCGAGTCAGAGCTGGGGGTTCCACCTCCGTGTATCCAGGGCATCTGCTTGCCTTCTCTGGGCCCTGATGGCCTTGCCGTCACAAGCAGTTACACTACCAGCATGCCTCCATATTGGCAGAGGAGAAAAACTGATCAAGGCCATGACAGCAAGTAAATCCCGGGTTATTACAAAGCCTGAATTGTGCTGATCTGGAAACGCAATTCACTACCTTCCAGGCCCATGTTCCTTGGAGTTGAGAATTCTATGCAAACCTATTTCAGAGGGTTACAAAGATTCATGTATCAAGGCAGAAAAATAGAACATATTTTAGCTTTTGTAATAAATTAAAAGGTGATTTGTAACTTTTAAAACTTCACACATTGGAGAAGTGGGCTTCCTTTTCTACTCTTATCCTACTCCTCTTGGCGGTGGGCAGGCTGGCCATTTCCTAAGGTGCAACCACAATCCCGCTGATACACTGGCTCATCTATAAACTACACCACCCCCTGCCCCCTCTCTGTTCTTCTCTGTCCCACACCAGGACTGTCCCCCCACCCCCTCCAAATCCTTCCATCCTCCCAAGCTTCACACAGCCCACCTCCTCTCTGCAGCCTTTCCCAATACCTCTGCCCCTCCCCAACCTCCCTTCTCTGCCCTCCTGCACCACTCCTAGCTATACCACCAGCCTTGTATAAACACTGGTTCAGTCACCGTGTGACTTGTACCAGCTTGTCCCTCCACCCTTGGATGCCTCTGGGAGGGCCCCTTTCTTATGGGCCTGTGCATTCCAAATAATGCCTAACAGCCTTGAGTTGAAAGTTTACAATAAATACCCTGTTTGGAGGAAAAGTTGGCTGTTGCAATAAAAATTTTAAATGCACTTGGCCTCTCACCTGGCAACCCCCTTCCAGACTCCTAACTTGTAGAAATACCTGCTCACTTACACAGAAATGATGTTTAAATAAGTTCCTACATGGAGAGAACTTAGAATGGGGACCCTACCCATAGTAAGCATACTATTTGGGGTGAAGGGTAGCTGTCGGTGCTGCTATCGTTGTTAGGATGTTTCCTGCACCATTGTTCATAGTAGCGAAAATCTGGAAAGAGCACAGGTGGCCAGCAATAGGAGAATCATTAAATAAGGGATGGTACATCAGTACAATTCTATGCAGATTTTTAAAATAATAAAGTAGCTTTATATGTATTGACATGGAAAAATATCCACATTTTCTTGTTTACCAAAAAAAGAAAAAAATATATGAAACAGCAGGTATAATGTGATTTTATTTCTTAAGAACTAAATATTTAATTGTCTCATACACATTGGTAGAGGTAGCATAAAGTCATAATTAAGAGCTCAGATTCAGGACTCAACTGCTTCACTGTCAGTTCTGGCTTCATCTCCTACTACCTGTGTGATCTCAAGCAAATTTCTTAACTTTTCACTGCCTGGTTTCCTCCTCTTCCAAACGAAGAAAATCAAAATACCTGCCTCCCAGGACCGATCTACTGACTCAATGAGTTCACGTTTAAAGCACTTAGAAGAGTCTCTGGCACACAGAGGACCCCCAATAAAAGGTACCTGTTATCAGTATTACTATCTGCAAAGAGAAAAAGATAACAGATAAACACCAAACTGTTATCAATAGTTTTCTCTGGAGAGAGAAATTAAGAGTCAAGGAATCTTTCTTTTCTTTCTTTCTTTCCTTCCTTCTTTCCTTTTTTTTTTTTTTTTGGCCTCAAGCAAGTATAACTTACATAATATAAAGATGCAATCTACTTGCCAACAGGTTGCAGGTGTGACTTACGGACAACTGCTACCTGAGGTGCAGTGTGAGATGTCAGGATGCAGGACCACAAGCCACGGCTTCCTCATTTCTAAATCCTGACTCTAACTCCAACCCACAGCCAGAAAATAAAAGATGTTATTGCCAGCTGCTGCCCCCCACATGCTCGGCAACCCCACAATGTGCTTAAAAATTGAGAACATCTGTTTAGAGAAAAAAAAAAAAGCATCAATTACTATTTTGAACGGGAAGAAAAGGAACAGGAAGTAAATTTGGCGGCCAGTGTATTTTTATTCACACATCTTGACTGCCAAGGTAGGATCTGGTGCTGCTTTAATAATCATCTTCCTGTGGTAGAAGATGAACCCAAGGATTCTTAAGTACTATTCCCTCCGCCTCGAAAACCCTCCTGTTCCTAGACGCCTTTCTAGTCAACGCCAGTCCATAGTGTTGTCCCTCTCTCCTCCCTCAGAGAAAATTGGCCTCTGACCTCTAGGAAGCCATCGCTCTGGTGACTCACTATGTGATTTAACATGAGCTCCTCTGGAGGCCCGGAAGCATTAAGAACAGGAGCATCTCAGCATTGGGCTTCCCCAGTCTCCATCACTTCTTGGCACAATTTCATCCCACTGGCTACGGCACAAAATCCCAGCTCCTCAGTCCAACCTCCAGGCCTCTCCCAGACTCACCCACACTCCTTTTCCAGCCCATCCCTCCTACTCCCCCACCTCATCCCCTCCGATTCTGGGGATGAGTCCGAATGGTCAAGTCCCTGCCCTCCAACTCTGCCTTCGGCTTTCCATTCTCCCTCTTTGGTGGCTATGTCCCTTACGTTCACCATCTTTGCGCTGTTGTCAGCATTACCTCCCTTCAGGCCAACTGACCCCACGTCCCAGTCTCTGACCCGTGTGTAATGATCTTGGCCCTCTCTTCTCTGCTCCCCTCCTCCTGTGCTCTGCAAATAACCCAAATCACAGGGGTTACCCTCTGAATGGGGTGAGCTTCTCTCCTGAATCAAATTGCAAATTCCTGGAAGCCCAGGTCCACCTGTCAAGGTTCTTTCCCTTTTTTTATATTAAACATGGTCTAACCTTTGGGTAGACCAGAGATAGGGAATTGAGGGAAGAGTTGGAAATCTTCTCCCAAAAAGCTAAAGTGGAGTTTTATTTAGTAGTGAAATTTTTATTGACAGCTCGCTAACTTCTTATGGCAGCATTTCTTATTTGTCTTTTTGTTCATTTTTCTAGCTAGGAAAGAGGAAAATTTGTTAAAAATTAAATCCAAAACTTTCAGCTCTGATAAGATGAGTTTTCTCAAATGCCAATAATTCCACATGGCTCATCTAAAATTAGAGAGAGAAGTGACCAGGACTTTTAATAGATTGGCTTTCATAGTAGATGCAAGATAGTCAAAATCTATTTAAATGACTTGCTTAGGGAATTGGAGCAGCAGGCAATGCATCAGATGCCAGAAGTCCATTTAAATATTATACTAAGGGAAGGGAATTCATTTGGTCAAGCTGCTAAAGTGAACAGGCAGGGACAGAAATGCCCTGGAGAAGTGCTGGGTGTTTCATCTTGAATCCATTTGTAAAATAAACACATTTATTTACCACATTTAGTACTTCAACTATTTCCTGGAATCAGTATTCGCACAAATCTAGGCTGGGGTGGCCAACTTGGAATTAAAAAGTGACCAAGACTACAAAATTAATTTGACACTCCTCAATTTTCTGGTTTAGAAACACAAAACAAAATCCTAATCACATTGGAAGTTTATACAGTATTTCAGTCTGCAGCTTGAAAATCGTCACAGTGCACTGGCAAACAGCAGCCCTCAGCGCCTCCGGCCCCAACGAGCTTGCGATGATGGTTCAGGCTGCAGCTGTTTATGAGCTTAAAATGCAAACATACTAACTCCTTTCTTCTGCAGGAAGAACTTGCATTCCCACTGACACCTACTGCTATCTTACAGATGGGCCTAGCACTGAGATTTCCAACCTTCTACAGGAAACACACAGACACACACGCCCTGCTCAGGCCCCACGTCACCCAGACACTTTTAAAATTGCTTTTCCAGTAGGATCCCAGGAAAAGATTCTGTTTAACTACCGCCTGCACATGGCCAGGATATGACTGGCTTGACAACCTATAGCCTCTCCAGTCCTGCAGGGGTCCTTGAGGTAACTCGGCCCCCCGCCTGGTTAATGACCCCTTCTGGGCTTCGGATTGGGTGTTTGGTACCCTGAGTTTCCGGTGGACAGCAGAGGCAGGAAGACCACACAGTATCAGACATAACATCCCACAAGATGCGGCGTGGCACAACAGACCTACTGTGCTGACAACTGGGGCCCGCTGCTGAGGATGTCATTTAATGGCTCAGCGACTCGCCGGCCGGTTTCCTTATGGAACACCTCCCGCCCCCTCCCGCAGGCAGGCCTGCCTCTTCCCCATAGCTCCCAAAGGTTACAGAAGCCCCTTCTGCCCTTGCAAACTCTTTCAACAGCCTGCCCCATTGTGCCCATATCGTCAACAGTTCATAGCTGAAGCCTCAGTGGAATATCCCATCCAATTTCCCATAAAATGGGACATGAAAATAAACACACATATTGTATGTTGGTTTACATTTCCTGTGCAGACCCAGCAGGGGTGACAGGAAAGACATTAAGGAAACTATTTCTAAAGCAATGGGCTACATTTTAGCAAGAATACTCTCACTGACCCTAAAAAGAACGCCATTCAGATGGCTAAAATCCCATATAATTCTTCGAAAACATTCTTGAACATTCCCATTTTAATTTCCCAAATCAATACAGCTTGCTAGTGCCCCATGCTCAGCGACAACAATTCATATTGATGGGAGGGAGGTATGAACATTTTTCTATTGAATGGAAAATTTGGTTATTTTTAAGGGCATTATTCCAAGAGAGGAAAAAGGTCTTAAGTCCACCTCACCTGACAGAGTATTGTTTTGTTCCTAGAAGGCTGGTTTCTCTTGACATCTCTGCCCTCATTAAAAAAGCATATCACAGTTGTTACCTTTATGTTTTCAGTCATGTGGTTTCAAGCCCCAAAACAGAATGTTGTTATTTATTTTTCTTGTGAAGAAAAGTGCTCACATGCACCCCCAACACCAAACTCCACGAGAACACTCCTCACACCTTGGAGGACCTGCAAGTCCGAGTTAGTGAGACGTTTGAACTAGAGAACAGTACGGGCTACTTTATTTCTTTCAACTAAATTCACTAACTAGATAATAATCACTTGTCATTAACACATTAAAATTGTATGTAAGTGGTGCTAGGAAAGTGCTAGAAAACAGTGTGTTTTCATGCAAGTCAATGGCCCCTCCTGCAGTCTTGTTCACACTGTTAATCTGCTCAGCAAACCCTCCCCTCGTGGACCCTGGATCCGGCCAATGTCAGGCCCAGGCGCTGTGCCAGGGGAGTGCGCATGCAATGCAACGCCCCCTTGAGACAATGCTTCTCCCTCCACAATGGAGCCATTTTCCCACACCGTAGAACCTGCAAAATAACCAGGAGACCTTGCAGGTAGTATCATTGCATCTTCCTTTGGTGGGGACAATGTGTTAGTCCCACATTCCAACAGCAGGAGAAACCTGATAGCCCTCCCTGGAAACATCCCTCCACACCCTGCTGCACCCCAGCCTGCCTTGCTGTCCTGAGTCCTCCCTCCTCTCACTCCCAAGGGTCCCCCTAGGATGAGAGAAAGGTGAAAAAGTATGGAATGCCTGGATCTGGTGCTCCCTCCAGTTTTATCTATTCCCACTTCTCTCTCTGAGCACCTCCACGCCACTGAGGGGCAACATGAGCTTAGAACCGTTACCTTTGTGGGTTGGCAAAGGAGGGCATTTTAGATCAACTCTTCTCCAGCCTTAAATGGAAATTCCCTCTTTGTCAGCTCTGCCTTGAGGGCCTGCACTTTTTCTCATCTCAAAAGGCAATATTTAAGAGACCAAGTTCAGAGTGTGGGACTAGGGGACTAAGAGGGTCACTAGACTGCATTTGGGCCAGGCCTTTGGCTGGAAGGGCTAGAGGAGCCCTTGTGACCCGATGCAGATCTCAGCAGGAACAGGCGTTTCACACCAGGGCCTGGGGCCAAAGGCCTACAGAAATCAATAGGAAGCATTTGCCAAGAGTGCCCACTCTCCATGTCTCCCTTGAGCCCAATCTAAGATGTGATCTTTGGGATCCTGCTTTCCAACTCATCACGACTAAACTAATGAGTGAAGAAAACCCCAGAAGCAGATCAGTAGAAATTTGGAACATAAGCTGAACTAATCCACACACAAATGGCAAGTCCCTAAATGACTATGGGTTGACCATATGCACATCCAGACATTTTCATAAACCAAGAACAGTTCACACTGACTAAAGTCTTTTGTCCTTCCTACGCTAGCACTACTGCTACTGATGATATCTAGCATCATTATAGGGTGAATGAATTTGACATTATATACATAATATGATCCACACTCCAAAGATTTTAAGATTCATTGTCAGACAAATCCATCTTTCTCTGATAAGAAACTCTGGAGGGTAATTGGTCCAAAGTTCCTGGAACTTCCCACCCCTCATGCAGACAAATGAAATCGCACTTCCGCCCTGGCTGGTGTAGCTCAGTGGATTGAGCACGCGCTGGGAACCAAAAGGTCCCAGTTCAATTCCCAGTCAGGGCACATGCTGGGTTGCAGGCCAGGTCCCCGTGAGGGCCATGTGAGAGGCAAACATACATTGCTGTTTCTCTCCCTCTCTGCCTCCCTCCCTTCCCCTCTCTCTAAAAATAAATAAAAATAAAATCTTAAATAAATAAATAAATAAATCGCACTTCCGGGGACCCTGAGATGGAGGCTGAAGTAGAGACTTCCAAGCAGAAGTTTCCTGATTTTATTTAAAATTAATAAAATGTAGTATTTGGTACTATAATGTAATAATAATCTTTCCATTAATTAACTTTTCCTCAAAAATTCTGAAGTAAAATAAATGACCCAAGAAAGTCCCCACGTTTGCCCGACAGTCCCAAGATGTGCCCAGCACACACCATCTCACTCATGTCCCCGGCTAGAGAAGAAAAGCTACAAGGGAACCAAAGCCGAATTCTGAATCTTGGAAAGAACAGTGAAAACAATGCTTACCAAAGCAGAGGAAGACCAAAAAGGGATACTGATTATACTTTTTCCAGAACCATTTTCCATAGCCACTGCTAGAAAATGATTAAAGTATTATGCTGACTTGTCATGAGGTTTCACGCTGAACTGTGTTCATTTGGCATGTGAAAAGGTTTCTCCCCTAGGGACCGTCAGAACTTGGCGTAGAAACAGACTCTGAGAACACCTTGAGAACTTCATATATTTAAGTCAAACTCCTTGATCCCTTAATACACCTAAATTCTGATGGAGTCACTAAAGGTGTCAGAGCAAGGTGCAAAATCCTTGGGAGACTATCATCAACTTAGCGTTCCCAGTTCACGTGGAGATGTTAATTCCACTTATCAAAGAGAAGCACAGAAAGGCACTCGCTATGAAAAACAGAAACCCCAAATGAATAATATTATGGGTTGGTTTCAGCTGGGTTTCCCAGAACTTATTACTTAAGAAAGTTCAACACAGGCTTCTACCCTAGATGGTAGCTAGTAGGGAGTGGCACCTGGGAGCAAATCACCAGGGTCATAGTGGTGTCCTCACTGAGTAAGAGCTGTGCAAACCCATCAACATGAATGAAGGAAGAATAGTCATTTCGGGAAGTAGCTTAAGGAAATCATATGTGTAAAGACTATTTTAAATTTTAATATTATTCTTAGGTAATCTGATATACAATGGGATGAGACCAGGAGGAAAAGATGGGGAGACATGAGAGAAAGAAGAGGTAAGGAGACTGGGGAGGAGGTGGAGTAGGGACCAGTAAGAAAGATGCAGAGCCCAGGAGACGGAGAACAGGAAATACAGGAAGGGGCCAGATGGCAGGAACGGAGAAAAGCACCCACCAAAATCATTTACTTGGGAGGCATACTCATGCCATTCGGAGGAATAACTTTAATTTGCTTTGGTTTTTTCCTTACTGTTTCAGAACATCTCACTCTCAACTCACATAACAAATTTGGTTCTGAGTTTAAACATTAATCAATTTGATGGAAAAATTAGTAGAAGCCTGAAGCTTCAGAAGATGGACCTTAAATTTAATTTTCAGTTCAATCCACCTCTTGAAACAAAACAGTAACTGTATTTTCATGGTCACATATTCTGTCACGATTTCATTTGTGGGAAGAGTCTACAAAGGCATGATTAACCCTAAGGAAAGTTTTGGTTAACAGGATTACTTAAGTTTAACTGAAAGTTAAACATAACAGGTTAACAGTTTAACGGGTTAGAAGCATCATTTTCTCTATTTCACCCCAGTCAGACACTGATGGATATCAATCTCTCCCTTCCACTTCCCTCCCTCCCAATCTTCCCCTACACACACATTTGAGCACATACATACCCCACCTCACCCTCTTTAAGTCCATATTCCAAAACCTCTTCCACCCACGCTCCACCATCTTTTTTCCTTATAATTATAGAACCATGTGTGCAGTGTATCAATTCACTTCACACTTATCAGTCAGGTCAAGAACATGGGTTTAATTGAAGGAGTTTCTGGGTTGTCAGAATTTTAGGATTCAAATGAAAACTAAATTTAACTTAGAGACCCCCCCTCTAACTTCCTGGTGAGAATACAACGAAATGACCTAATGATAGGTAGACCGTGGGGAACAGAAGCAAAGGGCAGGAAAATTCACTGCTCTTGGGTAATTGAAAGCAAACCGGAGATACTTCTGTTCTATGAACTCTACAGTTCGAGTGGGTTCCCTAAAAAGATCTAGACACTGGTAAGAGAATCCCCAATTACAAGGGGAGGGACCCCTTGAAAGAAGGGCTCAATGAGAAATTCCCATCTATACAAACCGTAAAGACAGCAAAAAAACGTGAAGATCTGCCTGCCGGTCCTGCTGCCGTGCACTCGAGCCCATTACCTGCCTGTGCTCGGATGCAGAAAATAAAAATGGCCCTGTAGTCCCCTGAAAAACTTTCCTTAGTCTTGATGTTACTTTAAAGACATCATAAATCACACAACCCGCCAGTCTTGCCGCGTGTTATAAACTGCGGAGAGAGGTAGAGCATTTCTGGACCAATGATCTCCCAGTAACAAATGCCAGTTCGAACGCTGCAGTATTTCCTCAGTACCGCTCGACCTCTTAAACAAGGCTCTAAAAACATATTAACTGTCATATTCTCAATTACAACGGAAAACAATATCCTCTTAGGACTACCTCAATGGAGCCAAGGGCAGCCACTGTCTGGAGACTGGAAAAACACCCAAATGTGGTGGACAAGGCTTTCTTGCCAGCCAGTTACCACCCCTAACATGTTATGGGTTCCCTGTTTCCTGCAAGATCCCCACTGGCTCACCAGGTTCCTGCTCAATTCCAGCCTGCCTCCGCAACTCATTGCCATCCAAATGGGTACCAAAACTAAGCCCTGCAGGGGGACACTCAGCCTAGCCCCCAGGATCGATCGAAAAGGCTGAACCCAGGCAAGCCCAGGGCCTGGCTTGCCTTCAGGAAATTCCAGGCTGTCTGCAGCAGCTGTGGTTCGAGTAGTACAACAAATTCACTTACTGAATGACAACAGCTTTATTGGCAAGCCAATTCAATTAAAGCCCCTGCATCCAACAAAGTCTCCGGCAGCCCTCTCTGCATAAAGAACATGGACTCATGCCTACATTTCCCTGAGTGCCCTCAGCCCTCGCTGTCCCTCTACATGAGAGGGAGAGGGATGAATGAATTAGACGCGGATGATGGTAATTAATGGCTGGCTGTCAGAGAGTCATTTTGGAGGCTCAGCCGTTGAAGGATCCATATTAAAGACCGAATCCCAGCACAAAGTGACCAGAACTCTCTTTCCAAATGGTAGGCGTGTCATGGGCACCTGGGGCAAGAAGGGAGGGGGGAGCAAGGGAAGGAGAAAGAGGGTTGGAGGGGAAATAGAGACGCAAAACATCACGCTGCTTGCATTGATCAATGCTTTTTACACTATTGATATATAAATAATATGTTCATTTTTCATTTTTACAAAATATGTCCTTTAGGCTACCACTATGGCAAACTTACTTCAGAGCTCTGACATGAGCTTATTAGGAGGGAACAGGGAGGGCTGACTGTAGAGCTATAAACAAAACACATTTTCTTATAAAATATACATAGCAGATCATTTTGCCTTCAGTAACAAATATCAAATCAAGAGTTTTTCAGAACCCAGGCGCAATCTTTCACCAATTGTTGGGCACTTGGAGAGGAGAGGGGAATGGAGGAGGAGTATCAGAGGGGCCACTGAAGAGAAAGAAAACGGTTAACAAATAAGCTCCAACTGGCTCATTAACATGGAGATGGGCAGCTCTCCCTTTGCCTGTCGCCAAAGCCAGCAGAGCCAAGTGCAGGTTAACTACCTAGCAGGAGATAACTTGGGTAGATTGGGCTTAATTATTCCTGATAGTAACAGGTTACCATATGCACTGTTTGGAACATAAACGTAAGCCAGGTATTGAGGGGCCAAAATGATCCTTCTCCAACAATTCAAGTCGGCGAAAAGCCAGGCTCCTGGCTTGTTCCATCTGTCTAGTCCTAGTCTTAGAGGTCACAGGGCCTGAGCTGTCACCCATGCAGTGTGGGAAATCTGTGCCTGTAGTAAGATGTCCTGTGTCACTCTCATCAGGAGGAGAGAATTTCGGGTGGGAAGTTCCATTTAGGAAGTCTGTTTCTCTGCTCGTGGTTATCCTCACAAATGTTTGTCTGGAACCTGACTTTCAAATTCCAAGTTCAGAGAAAACACCATCTTCTCCTGAAAGCCTTTGAGGATTCTCTTCGTAAAAATGAATTATTCCCTCTGCTATACTGAAGAACTCTGTGTGTGCCTCTATCATGGTCTTTAATTCATTCCCCTTTATGCCATAGTCAACTGTCCCCTTGGCTTCTTTCCCCAATAGACATGGGCGTCCTGAGGGCTGGAGTCTGGGCTTTCTGTAGAACTGGTGCTCCATAAATCCAAGCAGAATTGAATTGAATAACCCGTAGGAAACGGATATAATTTGGCAAAGCCTCAGTCTTGAAGAATTACGTAGGGCCTACTTATGACCCTACAACCATCAAGATTTCACTACTGCTTTCCTCACGACAGCCACTAATTTGGTTGACCACTTTAATTAGAACAGAGGCCAGATGTCCGACCAACTCTGCTGGAACCAGAAGAGCTAGGAAGCCGGTGGGGTTTTCCCAGCTAGGGGCTCAAGAGGCTGGCTTTGTGTGCTTGGGTCACCTTCCCTTGCGTACTTCCTTTCCTCTTGCTTGATTCCCCTTCCCCCCACCACCACCCTCACTATTCTGAGGGCAGCTGTCCCTTTTATCAGCAAAAGCCCTTTCCTGACAACACATCTGTCCAGCACAATGTTTCACCCTGTCCAGCGATTCGGTTACGCGAGGCATTTGCATCCTTGATCACTGCAAGGGCGTGAGACATTTGTGTCCGAGGAGAGCCGGCAGAGGCAGAATATCTCCTTTCAGAAGTCTACCATCCACTAAGTAATGAAATCTAATATTTAAAGGGCATGACACCTCGTTCATACTAGATTTCATTAATCAATGTTTTCATGGAAAGGATAAATCCTTTATGCATGCCTTTTTCCTGATTTTTCCCCCATTTAAAAAATGCAATGCTTCTTTTTCTTCCCTGCTGTTAGCTCACAAAGACCCACTACAGTGAGCCTTCATTCCCTCCCTCCCAAAAGTCACCCGAAACTTTCCCATTTATAATGAGGGAATGAAGTTCAGTCAAAAAAAAACAGGTAGAAAGAGAAATAAGAAAGTTTTCCACTTAGTCTTAAGTATGTTTCATTAAATAAAAGCTTCATAATTCTGAAAAAAAATAGAGAAAATCACTGTAAGTACAAGGCTAGTATTAAGTAAGGGATCACAGCCTTCATTTGGACACGAAGGGCCATATCACTGACTTTGAACATGACAAGAATGGCATTGCTATTATAACCACAAAACCCACACCTTTAGGTGAAGTTCAGACAAATAGGATATCACCGATATCCTTCCTGAACGATGTTGGCCAGAGAATATGCCGATTTTTTTCACCCGTGCACCTAGCCTCCTACGTATGTGCATATGGCATTGAAATGTAACCAAGCAACGAAGACCTGCACCAAAGCACACAATCGTGCTGCTGAGGACAGAAGGGGCCTAACAATGCCTCAAGACCTCTGAATGACTCAGTGGTGCTTTTAAGGTGTCCAAACACCCAGGATTGTGCTCATACCTTAATGCTGCATGTTCCCTCAATTTATGGAATAGTGAAGACCCAATAAATTGTTAAGTAATGCCCCATTTTCCACTGTAATTATTAAATAATGCCCCCATTTCCCCATTATCTTCAAATGCAATTCCCAATGTTGAGTAAATATCTTGGTTACCGAATGGGACTTCTTTTAAAACACAGCGGATAACACAAATATGAGAAGACAATATGCTCAAAGACGCCCATCACAATACACTTTAGAACAGTGGAAAATGGAAAGCAATCAAAATAACAACAATAGGTAAATGGTTAAGTAAATTGTGACACACTACAATGGACCATCATGCAGCCATTAGGAGGAGGAAGACCGTATAGCAACCTGGGAAAACACGAGTGGCACGTGCTAAGTGGGAAAGGGACTGGAAATTGTACTGCACTGTGGCTATGACTAGATAAAAGCACACTTATAAAAAGAGACGGGAGAGGGAAAAACAAAGATAATAATTGTTAGGGATTATGAGTGATTATTTCCCCTTATCTTTAGTGCTCAAACTATCAGTAATGCTATGTCTTTTGTAATTTAAAAAAATAAATGGAAAACCCAGCAACTTTTTAAGAACTATTATCTTTTAAGTAGCTATAATTTTGAAATAAAAACACAGTAATATGCAAAATATTCTAACTCTATTAAACCCAAATGAAGATGTTCCACTTGGAAACAGTGACCCTGGCAGGATGAGCGTCACCCCGCAGTACTGTTTCCTTCACCAACACAGATCTCAGACAGCTTTTCCTTCTGCAGACTTTTCCATTGACTCAGATTTACAGGCCTCTTTCTCGATATTTTCATTTCACCTGGACGGTTTATTTCAGTGTAATCACTGGATGGGGAAAAACACCAGCAGCTGAAACTGAGGGCTGGGATGTCAAAAGTCTGCCTCACCGTAGATGCTGGTGTCCAGCTGGCTGACTCTCGGGTTGTTGGCTGCAATGAAGCTGCTCACGGGTGGACACTGGAATAGCCACATAGGAGAAATAAAGGGCTGGGAATAATGAGCCTAGCAATTTAAAATAAACTCGAGTCTCCTTGGCTCTGTTAAATAAGATCCCAGGATACCGAAGCAACTTGTAGCTTTGGCCTTCGTTGCACTATGCGTGATCTTTAAAGAATAAAGAAGAATGAGAATAAATGCATCAGAACAGTGGCAGGGGCCAATTTATTTCCTTGTTCTTAATGGAACTTCTCATTGTCCTAGTGGATCGTGGCCATTTCTTGCCCATAATCTTCTCCCAAACTATTGCCTTCTGGGCCCCACAGAAAAGAATGTATCTAAAATTTATCTCATGGGCAGCTGGTAATAAACTACAGGCATTAGATAAAGAGTAAATACATTTCTAAATTATACATGAAGACTTTGGATCATCATAAGCTTATCCAGCAAGATATCCCACTCACTTGGCTACACTCTGTACTTTATATTAAATCATATACAATTTCTGTATCACCTTTTCTGTAGTCATGGGTGATTAAAACTTATGTTCCCATGTAAGCTATAAATGCTAATCATTGTTAAGACAATGGCCTCCCTTTAGGATTTGGCTTCTGGCCATGGCACTTTTGATGACTTTATCAACTGCAGTGTATTAAAATATCAAAATTCAAGCTCAGAAGCATAAACTATTGAACATTGGTCCATGAGCCTACTCCTAAGACTAGCCCTTTAAGATGTTACAGTTACTTTTATATGCAACCTGGGTACAAAACAATATCATATTCGGTTTGGAAGCCAGAACTTATAAAGTGTAAAAATCTTTTAACACACCATAGGAGTACACAAAACAATTATAAGTATTACATATATTTTAACATGTGACTCTTTTGCCTTCTTCCTCATCTTAGTGCTTCTGGTCTCATTTCTTTAGTCAACACAGTGTTTCTGCCATGTTCTTCCAAAGGAAATGGAAGGGAAAATTCAGCTTTTCCTTCAGGTACAAGCTCTAGACAACACCTCAATTAAGAGGGCTAGGCAGAGGAGCAAGAAGAGGCATCTCCCCATAAAGGTGATTTACAAGGGGCAAGACAGCTCTTACACTTCTGCTTGGCATGTGCAGAGTTTAAGAACTTACGGCAGCTCCTGACCAGCACATATGATGTCTTCTCACACCACATACTGGCCTGACCACCTGCTCAGTAACTTCCCCCTTAGACTCTCAGATTTTTGCAAGTCTTTACCTGAAACAGCCTCTTAAATCTACACTAAAATCAAGTGCCACTGCCTCCCTCCAGAAACCTCAGCCCACCCACGGCCAAGCCAACGGGTTATTGCTGAAAGCAGGAATTGAGTTGGAAGGGCACCTGGGGACTCTTTAATCGAGTGGTAGCCACCAAATCACCTGAAGATCCTGTGATCCAGCCCCAGAGACTCTGGTGCAGTGGGACTGGAAGCCACCCAGGAACACACACACACACACACACACACACACACACACACACACACACACACAAACTCTGTCACAGGTGGCCAAGCATGCATTTAAAGAAACGATGAAGTAGTCCAACATTCTGTGAGGCTCAGAGAAGTTGCCCAAGATGTATAACCAGTTAGCAGCAGAGTCAGGAGTGGTATTCAAATGTGTACACTTGCCACATCCTGCTGCCCAGGGCACTAGAGGAAAAGCAATTACAACTGAAAGCCAGTCAGGAGTGGGACTCACCACTCTCCCCGGTGGATATCAACATGTGCTGTGGAGTTTGGAGCCAGGAGGAGGCACTTGGTGGAGTTGCTGAGGGGGTTTAATTCTACCTTCAATGATGCCTACAACTTACTGATGCGGACCCCGGCTCATGGGGTCCACGGCATTGTGGCTGAGACGAGACAAATTCACACGGACTACGGAATCCTGTGTAGGAAAAGGGATGGCACAGCCACTCTCTCAAGAGAAGAGCACCCAGACCCTTGCCTTGACAGGCTTTTATTGCTTCTCTGAGCACATTGCATTGAGGATAGTCCTCATTTACTATGCACAGGTGCACTTTAGGTGGTTACCTTTTATAAAAAACAAAAGAGAGGATGTTGCTAATTACATCAAAAAGGAAGGATATTTGCAAATGTAAAGGGAACAGTAGTTGAACTGGTTACACTCATTCTTGGAAGGTTTAGCATAGATTTTAGGAAGTTACTTTAAAGATATGCGGTAAATGTTTGCTGCCTCAATTCAGGGTGAGGGAGTTTTAGCCAAAAGCAAGCCTCAAAGTGGCCTAGGAACAGTGCAGGCCTGATTTCCCACGGGAGAACCTATCCATGGGCGTGGGCCCTATGTCCCGGACCTTGCTTTCCACTGGCCTTTCCGAGTGGGAGCTGGGCCCACGCCATGCAGAATGGTGTCCTATAGCTTACCCTCTCCACAGAAGCCACAGCAACAAACCTCTTTCTAGGCACCTGCATTTGATCCACCAGCCAGACAGAACGGGGCATTGGGGGCTGGTTTAGCAAAGTTAGAAAATATAGTGCCAGCTTCACCAAGTGCCAGCTATGTGTCCATGAGCAAGTCACTCACCATCTCTTAGGCTTCTGTTTGCGCACCTGAAAAATGCGCCTAAAGCTCAAATGAGCCCTCCCTATTTTTCTGAATTATTATGAGGACCAAATGAGGTCATGGGGCATTCTTAGAAAAGTAAAACCTTCTGGAAGCATAAGGTTCTAACTCCTATAGATCTTGTGCAAAAATAAAATGACTGGACCCTCTTCTAAGACAGGAGTTGGATGACACAGAGTTTCTCAAAGTGACCAGAACTGTTCATATTTTCTAGAAAACCTGTAACCATTCCACACAGCATCAACACAGACCTGTGCTAAGCAGAACAGAAATAATGAAGCCATTGGAAGGCCCTAGGGGTGCATTCAAACTTGGACCCCATGGCTCTCTTGACTTTGAATAGCCAGGACCCGCAGGCCCAGAACTCGGGTTCATGTGGTTCACTTAGCCCTGGTCAGAGCCAACAGCCATGATTCCAGGGCCCTCCCCTGCCTCTCGTCCGCAGCTATCTAAACACATGGTGGGGAAGGCACTTCCTGTGCCTCCTCCACCAGCACCCGCAAATGCCTTCCATGCAGGGTTCCAAATAATCAATTTTCTGCCTGCATTTGCATGTTTAAAATGAGGAAAATATTTTAGACCTCTGTTTTTGTACTCCAGATGGAATCTGTACAAACCCAGAGCTCCCTTAAGGGGCCACTGAGGGGTGGAGGAAGGGGGGGTGGGGCTGCCGGGAAGGCTTCAGCTTCCTGTTCATGTAGAGCAACTACAGGTCTACCTAACTGGGCTTCCACAGAAGCTTCATTTTTCTAGCACATGGAAAAAAAGACATGAAAACAAATCATCTCATCTAGTCTCCCGGTTTATTGGTGAGGGGGTCACATTGGAGAAAGATTAACTTCCTTCTTTATCCACTTGCCTAGGCAGAAAAAAGAGAGAAAATTCTGCTTCTGGTGGAAGGAGTTCCCACCAGGGCCCAGCTACCCGTGGCAGCAGCTGGGAGTGGCGTCTTCTCTCCCGGCAGCTCTCGGCAGTGGCCGCCTCCAATTCGACCTCATCAGTGCCTCCCTAGGCCCTCTCCTGGGGTGTGTCAGTTCAAGTCTGGGCCTCCATCTCCAGGGTCCCTTACCTCCTCAGCCAGCTCATTCGGCCCTCTGGTTTCTGGGTAGCACCACCTTTACAGACTCGGCTCCACCCTGGGAGCTCTTTCAAAGGACAGTTCTCAAGAGAAACTTATTAATGACTCTGAAAATGAGTCCAGGGAGGAGGGTAGCGAGCCCACATAAGGCTCCCTGGTTGCCGCACTTCATTACCCCTTTCAGGGCCCAAGCTTGCTGACTCTTCTTGGCTCAGGATGTGTTCTCAGGCCTCCAAACTCTCCTCCCAGGGGTTGTAGGGGGAAACTGTTCAGTCTTTCTGGAAACTGTCCAAACTCATAGCTGAGGACATTGACAAAGCTTCAGGTTGTTCTTCAAGAGTTCCCACCAAAAAGCCCAAGACTGACTCCATAGCTATCCAAACACATGATTCTGAAGCTGTAAGAGATGCCACTAGGTTGGACCTTAAACAATGGCTTAGCCCTTATGCACAGAGGGGGAGTGTTTAGATATGGAAAACTTCCAGAAACAACTTCTTCCTTTACTATAGGCTATCTCTCCAGTCTACTCTCCCCTCCCCTCACTCCCCCAACCACAGGAGGAATAGACAAAATAAGGTTAAGGGGTATGCAGGTCAAGCTTTATTCCATGGAGCAAATTGCATCTAATACCTGGTGAAATGTCTCCAGGTGTTATGGGCATCCGTGGCTTCCCTGGTACTTGAGTACCAACCCAAGGACTTGACTCACAAAGAAGAGAATGGCACAAGGATCCAGACTGAACAGGGTGGTGGTCACCCTATAGAGTGCCATGTTCTAACATCCACCAGATGTTAATAGGTGTTTTCTTTTTGTATGAGGTCCTTGAACTAGGATTCCTTGGGGGAAATGGCTGATTCTAGGTCTGAGACTAATAGTACAATGTGATCATGGAATATCTTGATCCAGAAAGTGAGAAAGTGCGCAAAGATTAATGACAAAAGGACAGAGCTGCTGAAAGAGAGGGAGAGAGAGAGGGAGACAGGAAGGTAGAGGAAAGAGAAAGAGAGGAAAGGCAAAGGGAGAGGTGGGGAGCTTTACAAAGAACCTTTTGATGACAATAGGGGAAATGTGAACATGATATGGAATGTAAGTTAGATAATATTTTCTCTAAGTTACATTTACTGAGCAAGTTAATAATATTGCAGTTATAAAGGAACGTGGTCTTGTTCCTGGAAGACATAGTCTGAAGTGCGTGTCTGTGCACAAGTGTGTGTAATGGGGAAGGTGGAGAGGTAGAGATTGAGAAAGAGAGAGGTAAAGCAAACGTGGCAACACGTTAATTAGTGAATCTTGGTGAGTGGTATACAAGTGTTTATTGTAGTAGTTTTTCAATTTTTCCTTGGGTTTGAAGTTTTTTTCCAAATACTTGGGGGTGGGAAGAAGGGTCTTATATAGAGACAAATTTACCTTGAAGTGAATGAAGCTTAAGTGTCAGGGCCCCTCACTAGATAGATGGGGCCCTTCCAAGACCTCCTAAGGTTAATGAAGGCCATCAATGTAAAGACTAGGTAAAAAGAGTTGCTACACCAGAAAACTTGAAACATCCTAAATGCTTACAGCTAACATAAGAAAGAAACCTGAGCCCTGGCTTGTGCGGCTCAGTGGATTGAGCAACTATATGTGAACCAAAGGGTCACCAGTTCGATTCCCAGTTGGGGCACATGCCTGGGTTGTGGGCCAGGTCCCCAGTGAGGGGCACACAAGGAGAAACCACACATTGATGCTTCTCTCCCTCTTTTTCTCCCTCACTTCCCCTCTGCCTAAGTATAAATAAATAAAATCTTAAAAAGAATAAACTGCTAAATGTTTAAGAAAAAGAAAGAAGAAAGAAATCTGATAGAGCTTCTCCCAAATTGGACAACCTAAACATCTATATGATATTACCAATAACAAGTGTCAAAGCTGACATTTTCTTTATTATTGATAACAAAAGAGAAATTTCCATCAAACATGTTAGAGAAAGACTATCTTTCTATTATCTTTCTATTTTCTCGATAGAAAACATTACAATGTTGTGATATGAAGATGTAAACAAAGAATGTGTAGCCATAAAATATAAAAGGACAATGATCACAGAAATATGTCAAGTAATTAATGAATAAAATAATTACATCAGTGTTCTAGATTTTGTCATGTTTGTAGAATTTGTCAGCATTTTAACAACTGCATAATTTATTATTTTCTCCTTCTATATATAAATTTACCTTTTAGCTTTCCTTCTGACAAATTTGTGTGCATGTGTGCAAGATGTTGATCACACAAATAAATACGTATGTGCACACACAAAACCGCCAACACGCAAATACACGTAGCCTTTTCCCAAAGCACCACCTTTTGTGCTTAAGGTTCCTCAGAATACCTTTGGAAAAAGTGTCCTGGAACAAAGAGTCCCCTTTTTATCCACATCTATCTGTCATGGTAATGCCGCACTGTCGTATTTGACCCCCAGGAAGACATTATTTAAACCAAGTAAACCACATTTTTAATAGATGGCTACATTACACTTACATACATGCGGCTTCATACAGCCCCATTCATTCACCCAGTTAAGCCCCAGACGGCACTGGGAGGGAGGCCAGACAGGTAATAAAAATTTGTCCCAGACCCCGCTTTGCAAACATCCACCCCTTCGCTCCAGCATCTGTTTGGCAACTTCAATATCCCACATGAGTAAACTAAGGCAGGGAGGTGAGTGTAAATTTTCTTTGAACCACAAGGTATAGGATCTGGGCTTTCATTTGGGGGATTATTGTTGAACTGATAGTATTTTAACAGGCTCAACTTCTGCAGTGTGCTTGCGCTTTGACATCTGGTGCTCCGTGCTCCCTAGAATAGAGAAGCAGAAGACTGGGGCCGTTGCAGGGAGAGGGAGGGAGGAGTCTGAGGCTTTGCCCTTCTTCCCCTGCCCCAAAGTGGGAACAATTTGTCCCTGCCCAATGGAAAGGGATCGCCTTTGACACCTTGCATTGTAGATGAGGTAACCCTAAACACTAAAGGACACTTTCAGGGAGAAGGCTAGCTCTCAGGGTCCCTCCTCTTGACCATGCCCCACGAAGGAACTGGAGAGACAGAGCCAGTGCACATTTTGCACTGAATTCTCCTGCTTCAACGAGGAATTCCAGGGGCAGGAAGGGAAACCCTTCTGGTAAAAGCTCCACAGCTGATGTTCTGCACTGAAATCTAGTCGCAGCAACAACATGACAATAATGATGATGATGAAACAATTGTCATCGATTAAGCATTTCCCCAGCCATGCTAGATGCTTTCTGTGCGTTATCTCATTTGCTGCAACAAACAACAAATACTTCCTCAAACAGTCAGGGAGGGAGCTCCACCAATCCATTGTGGTAAAGGGTGCAGAGCCTTGCTCTGCTCCGACCCATCTCGCTAAGCAGGTAGAGGAAGCTGACCCTATGGCTGGGAGTTATCCCCACTTTCCGCCTCTCACCCCACCGTGGCCGCGCCACTCAGCACCCAGAGGACCAGTGATGGGGGGTGGCAAGGAAGGAAGGGAGAAGGGGGATGGTGAACACATCGACAGGGGTGATGCTCATCCTCACATAACAAAGACAACTAATGAGTAAGAAAGAAAAATAATTATACAGGTGATACATCAATGTATTTCTATTTTAATATTTAGGCAACATTGAAGATTATGTAGTTGAAATAGAAATTTACTTTTTGTTTCTCTCCTATAATAACTGTTAACAGCTCAGTAGGTGTCCTTCCAGATTTTCCACATATATGCATGTAAACCATATTGACCTAGACAGGTTCAGAAGTCCCTACCTTCTGACTATGGTAGGGGAAAAAAAGATTGTGGCAGAAAAAAATGACAATTTTTTTTGAAATATTTCTTGAAAAGACAGAAAGGGTCAGAGACCTTTACCACCACTTTTCCCTAACCATGGCTCCAAGGGACCTGCCCCAGATCAGGTTCCCTGGAAACAACTCTGTGCTCAGAGCAGGTTGGGGAGCAAGCCTGGGAAAAACATCCGCAAGAGAGCAGGGAAATCAGAGGTGGACAGGTGAGGGAGTTGAACTGTGGCACAGCTATAACAAAGGTCAATCCTACCAAAAGCTCTGGGGCTGGGATGCCCCTCTGAATTGTCCCAGTTAAAGTGAGACACCCAGACTTTCCTATTCTCAACTCAAGTGATAACTGGATGCAGGAGGCCCCAGGGAGAGGGAGCAAGATTGGAAAGGGCAGCTTCCTTCCTCCAGGGCTGGTCCAGAGAAAGTGCAGCTATGAGTCATCAGCAGCCAGTACTTTCTTGGTTGCAAAGGGGGCATCCTACCTCCACATTTTCTACAAGACCTTCAGATATTCCAGAACATCCCCTTCTAAAAAGAATAAGGAGTAAATGGGAGAAAATAAAACTTGTTTTGTAAACAGATAAGAGAATGCCACAGCCCATATGTTAACAGCTCCTGGATCCAAAATGCCAAGGCTCATATCTAATATTCCCACAATTTCCAAGAATGATACATTATGTCATACCCTGGACAAAGACACACACCAGACCTCAACTACACTTGCCAATAAGAAATAACTAGGATGACATTTCCTTTCCCCTTTGGCCCAGAGCATTGAATTCCACTGGCCAAATTTCATGTATGTTTGGAAATTAAAAAAAAAAAAACCTCTTTATTTTATGAACCATAATAAAAGAGACTCTAGGAGGGGGTAGAGCGATACACAGCTTTCTTGGATCCCTCATTGCTGCACCAGGAGCAAACCTCCCAGGGCGCACACCCACAGTCCAGTCCCTCCCAAGCGGCCCTTCTGCACATGCAGACCCAGAGCCACAGACCCAGAGCTCCTGCTGATCCGGCTCACCTGGTCCTGGTTTTTGTTTTGTTTTGTTTTTTTCCCCTTCTAGGCTCATCAAGGATGCTGAACCTCCTAAGAACAAGACCAGCTCCAGCACACAGCTGGGACCCCAGATATTTGAACAGTGTTTTCGGTACAACATTGGTGTTTTTATTCAGTTCTACATTGGTATTTTGGGGTGTTGCTGTGTCAGAAGTGTTTATTGATTGAATTTTCCTGCAAAAAATCATAAGGAATAACAACTGACCTACCCTAAACCAGACACAGACCAGCATGTTTTCCTATGAAACCTTCAAAATTCCTTCATGTAGGATTTCTATGCAGCAAGAAGTTTCCGACATAGACCCAACTAATCTCAAAATAACACAACCATTATCAGTATGCCTGGCAAAGACGGCCAATAGATGTACCTCTGGGCCTTAGGCTCCCAGTCTCTAAAATGGGAAACCGCCTGTCTTGACTGAGCAGATCAGAGAAGAGGGAGCACCCTTTCAGTGCTTGGGAAGACAGACCGTGTGAACCAAAAGCAGAACCAACTGATCAGTCTTACAGCATGATCTTGTCCTTCAGTTCTGGGACATGAGAAGAGATTTCGATTGTGATGGTTCAGCTACCACTGAACAAATCATTGTATGCATTAATTGGGCCATTAAACTTTCCCCTCCAAGTTTATATGGATACAAATCTTTTAAAGTTCTATGAAGATAGTCAGGGAAGAGTCAATATTTATAAATTATCCTTAAACACTTTTTCTCCACATTTTTACAAAGGTTGGCAGAGCACTTGGCCAACTGCCCCCGTACAGTGATTTATGGGGCAGTGCTACAGAAAACTAAGAACCAAGTGTCCCAGACACCCCTGTGCTGATCTCTCACACAGGAATCTGACCTTCAAAGGAGACATGGAGGACAGTTCCTACTCTACAGTTCTTGCAGAGCACCCACTGGGTCCAGACACTGTATGAAGCTCTTTACGTTATTAAGTCTTTAATCCTCACAATGACCTCAATTTACTATTGTTATCCCCCATTTACAGATGAGAAAACTGAGGCCCTGAGAAGCTAAGTGAGCTGGTAGTTAGTGTCAGAGCTGTGACTCAGACACGGGCCTCTGACCCAGGAGTCTGCACACTTAATCCCAGTGCTATCCTGCCTCCACATCGGAGGTATCTTCCACGGAGTGCTTGTACATTCAATCCTTCAGTTCTTTATTTTCCAAATTCCCTTTGAGACAGGCAGAGCCAGGGCCACCCATGTCATGAAGACACCAGACCTACATGACTTCACTGAGTCACAAAATTAATTAGCAATTGGACACAAAATGGAACCTAATCCAACATATGCACAGATCCCTACAGTTCAACCAAGCAGACAAAACAACCCACAGACTGAAGTCTGTTCCTAAGCAGCAGACATTTGGACCCACATGTTGAAAAAGCGTGGGAGGCGATCGCTAAACTCAGCCCAATGGCAGCCCTGAGGCATGTCGCGTCCTCCTTCTCATCCATCTTGGGCAGCGCACTGAGCCCGGCTGTGCCTCCTTCCAGGAGCAATGACATGAGTGAATACATTTCAAGGATAAAACAATAACAAACATTTGCATTATCCTTAATTATTTCCAAACATTTCAAACGCATCATATCATTTAGTCCTCCTAACAGCACTGTGAAGGAAGTTTTCTCATTCATTTTAGAGATGAAAAAACTGAGGCTCACAAAAGTTATTAATCTAGTCCCATAGTGATCTTGACGTTTGATCCCAAACTCTCTCCACTATGCTCTTTCAATTGTTTTCTGGTTCAAGTTTCAGCAGCTGAAGGTCACGGTCAAAGAGAAGGCTGGGGAAATCTGGACCTCCACTGTCCACCTGATGTTGTTCACCTCCAGCCCCTCAACATATCACTGCCAAATGCAAGAGAACATTTGTTGCCATTACAGTTGGCCCATTGGACAACACAGATTCGGACCACAGAGGCCCACCTACACACAGATTTTTTTCAATAAGGATATACAGTACTATAAATGTATTTTCTCTTCCTTAAGATTTTCTTAACATTTTTTCTCTAGCTTACTTTATTATAAAAATGCAGTGTATAACACATACAACATACAAAATATGTGCTAATCAACTGCTTATGTTATTGGTTCAGTAGGCTATTGGTAGTGAAGTTTTGGGGGAGTCAACAGTTATATATAAATTGTCAACTACACAGGGAAGGGAGGTTGGCTCCCTTAACCCCAATGTTATCCAACAGTCAACTGTATTTAACCAAATAAGATGCACATTCCAAGTGCTAATCAGATTTGATGAATCACAAAAGGGCATTGTTTTTCCAAATTTTTAATCTGTTCTGCTTTATTCCCAACCCACTGGTGAAAACTTTGAGGGACCCCAAAATGTCGGTGGTCAACTTGTGTAATTCAAGTACGTCACAATCAAGAGATTGAACACCCTAGTATGGTATCTTTATTTGTTTGGGGTTTTTTTTAAGATTTTATTTATTTATTTTTTAGAGAGGGGAAAGGAAGGAGAAAGAGAGGGAGAGAAACATCAATGTGTGGTTGCCTCTCACATGGCCCTCACGGGGACCTGGCCTGCAACCCAGGCATGTGCCCTAGACTGGAAATTGAATTGGCCGCCCTTTGGATCACAGGCCATGCTCAATCCACTGAGCCACACCGGCTAGAGCTGTTTGGTTTTTTTATTGAAACACCACTAGCCACCAAAATCTAATGATTCTTTATATTAGTAGGCCATTTATTCCTCTCAGCAACCCCATGAGGTAAACACTGTCATTATCCCCACATTACAGATGAGAGAACTGAAGTACAGAGAGGCTGAGTGACCTGCTAGTCGACGTCAGAGCTGTGACTCAGGATTCGGCTCTGACCTGTGGACTCCGGAATGCCAGTTAGAGCTTCTCCCATGGGAGTTCTACTCTAGGATTGGATTTGAGGGTTTGGGGATAAGAATGTTTTGTTTTGTTTTAAGTTTCACTATCTGTTTATCAGTAGACTTTAACATATCACTATAGTTATATTCTTTTGGTTCATATCAAAAAAGAAATCTTGGACAAAGTCTTGAACTTTTGTCACTTAACTTCTTAGTTATCAGTGACATGTTAGCAGAAAATAAGATAAATGAGAAAAAGTATAGCCTCTGGAGATACTTGCAATGCCTGGAAGTGACAAAAGAAGAGAAAGAATAGGTAACAGAAGTTTTCTAAAAACAAACATCACCTATTCTCTCCCCCAATTCTTTACAGCATAGCACAC
>PVJI01016500.1:0-38114 GCA_004026765.1 Micronycteris hirsuta | reverse complement strand
AGCCTCCCTCCTCCCCCTTAGTTCTGTCCAGGTGTCCTCTACAGTGATTCCTGAAAACCCTTCTTCCCATTGTCCCCTCCCCTCTCTCCCCTGTCTATTGTTAGACTGTTCTTAATTTCAGTGTCTCTGGTTATGTTTTGCTTGCTTTCTGCTTTTGTTGGTGATTGACTCTATTTTAAATGACAGTTAAAAACAGGATCGTAAGGATCCATCCAGATGACGGTAACCACAGTAGGTCTTTCATCAGAGGAAAGTTAATCCAGGAACTGGTTGCACAGGTAATTGCTGAGAAGCCAGTCTGAACTGTGAGACAAACCAGGTATTAACAATACCTAAAGGTCTCTGTGATACCATTAGGGCTGGATCAAATGAGAAAAGTTGGTCTTACCAGAGCACACAAGCCAGGGCTGAGTGGGGGAGCTAGAGCCATGGTTGAGGCCTCATGGTGGGAGGTGGGATGTCAGAGGGCAAGACTCCTGGAGGGAGTAAGGAGACTGAGGAAGAATACTCTGGCTTCTCCCTCTTCTGCCTTGTATCAACCATCAGTACCTTCCCACCAGCCAAATCTTCCTGGAAGCCAGAGGGGGCCAGTGTTGCTTGGAAATTGCAGTTGCCTGATACAGAGCAACACCGGGTAAGTCTGGGGAATGGATCTGAAAGCTTAGTGGACTATCTCACCGACTATGTTGTTGGTGTCTAATAGTCATTAATATATACCTGTGCGATTGTGTAGCATTAGCCATAAAAAAGACTTGGCTTAAGAAAACCCCGAACAGCCCTGGCTGGTGTAGCTCAGTGGATTGAGTGCGGGCTGCTAACCAAAGTGTCGCCAGTTTGATCCCAGTCAGGGCACATGCCTGGGTTGCAGACCAGGTCCCCAGTGGGGGCCATGTGAGAGGCAACCGCACATTGATATTTCTCTTTCTTTCTCCCTCCCTTCCCTTCTGTCTAAAAATAAATAAAATCTTAAAAGAAAAAAGAAAACCACTAACAAAGAACAAAACCCTCTTGGTTCTTTTGGGGGTGGGCAATGGAATAATTCCGTAAAAACCAATATTAAGATCAACATCTTAGTTCAGTGAAACATTTATTGAGCAGGACTATATTAGGGAAATGACTGCCAAGTTGAAAACACTTGGTTTTTTGTCTTGTGGTACTCACAGTCTACTGGAAGAGTTTAATTTTTTTAAAGGATACTTTCAATTTTAAAATTTCAATAGAATATGTGATAAGTTAGAGGTGGGGACATGTTTTTGTAGAGGAGCAGTTAACCCCATCGTATAATTGATGGAATACTTTCAGGAGCAGGAAAACGTGAGCTGAACTTTAAGAGATTGGTAAAGATCGGTGGAAGGGCTGATACTGGGAGAGGCTTGAGCAAAGGCTGAAAAACCTGAAAGAGCTTAAAGCATGTGTAAGGAATTTCAGTCACTGTTGCCGGAGCATCAAGTTTGGCTCATAAAATGGGACTGTGGAGCCAGGAAGAGGCCAAGTTATTTTTATTCTGAAGCTGATAGGGAGCTATTGAAGGTGTAGTGGAGTGGCCTGATCAGCTTTAAAACTGTGCTTTTTCCATAAATGTGGAAGATGAGTTCACGAGGCTGCCTTCTGGAGGTAGGGGACCTGGTAATAGGATATTACGCTGGTCCAGGCAATAGAAGAGTGTGAGATATAAACTTTCGAAGGCGTCTTTATGTCTTAGAGCCATTGATTTCATCTAAGTGCCTCTTAATGCCAAGCTTTTCAATTCATGCTCCACTTCGATGCTATTTTGTTTTCACATTGCACATGCCTCCCTAATATTCTGGCACTTGTTCTGTTTGAGAATCCCTCTTAGGGTCACAGACCTCGGTCTCTAGAAGCAGGAATGGGAATCAGTAGTCATGATCTAGTGTGCTCTGGAGTGCAGGAAGGCTGCTTTGTCCTCCTGGAGCCAGGTGACTGCTGTGTTCCTGAAGTATTATGGGATGCAGTAATTTCCTATAGAAATTTTCCTTGAGTTAAAAAATATCCTGTATTCCTTAATGTAGTTTCTGATATTGAAGAGTAACAGATTTGCAGTGTGACATTTAATTTTAGTAAATATATCTCTTAAAATACCAAAATCCGGCATTTGAATAAGATCCACTTTACACATCGATTTTAATGTATATTCTCTAATTTATTCTGATAATAAACACGAGATAAGTGTTATTATTAGTGCTATTTTATTTCTCTTCTCTTCACAAAATCTCATCTGGGTTGTCCAGTGGGATTTCTAATATGTCATAGATGAGCAAGATAATTTTTGTCCTTAAGAAGCCTATGATCTACAGATATTAAGTCATAATACAAGACCTAAGAAATAAGTTAAATAGAAATACAAATACTATATTGAGGGGATGTAGAGGAAGAAGTTATTTACTGTATTTTACTGTAAGGCATATATTTTTTACACAATATATTTTGAGAGAATAATAAAAGCACATGGCTTTTGGAGGATGAGGAATTCAGTGAAGTGAAGAAAGTGCTAGGTAAAGGCAACCAGGTGAGAAAGCCATGGTGTGCTAAAGGAATAATAAATGCTTTTGCTGTCATTCAGGGCTCAAGAATAACAAAAAGTGACCTTAGGCAAGTGGGTTGAATCCATCTTATAGAAGATTTTGAAGATCAAGCTGTGGAGAGGTAGAGTTTTATTCTGTAGTAAGGGGGAAGCTACTGAGGGGTTTTGAGAATGGGTAAGTGTGGTAGGTACTGCATTGTTAATTTCTTGACCTCTCTTTGGGAATATACTACTGTATTGAGAAGAGGAATTGAAGGAAGGGAAATTTTGATGTTTTGAAATAATGACTCTGTTAGTTGAAAGGAAAAGAAAGAAAGATGTTATGGAGGTAGAACTGACAGAAATTGGTGACTGACTGAATGGTGGGGCAGAGTATGTGGTTTTAAGGACGAGATACCAGAGTCACTAGCATGGAAGATGTTAACGTATTAGCTGAGACCGTGTGTTGAAGTAGGAAAACACATTTGAACTTAGTGACTGTTGTGACTCCTTCTGTCATGCCTGTAGCAGGAAGAGGGGAAACTCGGGCCTGGAAGTCAGGAGGAAAGTCAAGATGACAAAGATTTAGGAGGTACTAGGTAAACAAGGTTATAATTGAATTCAGTTTAGAAGATGAAATCCATGAAGAGAGTAAGAGAGAAAGGGGGGACTGTTAGGGAGAACGATCTACATTTTTAAAAATAGCTTATTTGAGATATAATTCACATGCCAAATAATCTACTTATTTTAAAGTGTACAATTCAGTGGCTTTAAGGTATTCACAGAGTTGGTTGTACAACCATCACTACAATTGATTTTTGAACATTTTCCTCACCCCAAAATAAACTCTGTATGGTTGAGCCATAGGCTTTTACTACTTCTACAAAAAAGGCTGTTGGAAATTGTTAAGAATTGCATTGAATCCGTAGTTATTGCCATCTTAACAATATTAAGTTTTCTTATCCATGAACATGGAATGTCTTTCTGTTTATTTAGGTTGATTTTAATTTCTTCAAACAATCTTTTGTAATTTTCAGTGTATGTATCTTTCACTTCCTTGGCTAAAGTTAGTTCTAGATATTTTATTCTTTTAGATGCTATTATAAATGGAATAACTTTCTTAATTTCCTCTTTGGGTCATTTATTGCAGTTATAGAAACACAATTGATTTGTGTGTGTGTGTGTGTGTTGATGTTGTACACTGCAACACTGAAATTGTTAGCTGTAGTGGATTTTTTTGGTAGATTCTATGGGCTTTTTATATATTTATTAGATTATTTCATCTTTAAATAGAGATAGTTTTATTGTTTTTCCAATTTAAATGCTTTTATTTTTTATTTTCTAGTCTAATTACTCTGGCTAGAACTTCCAGAGCACCTTTGAATTGAAGTGGTAAAAACAGGCATCCTATTCTTTTTCTTAATCTTAGGGGAAAAGAGTTTAGTTTTTCATCATCATGTATAGTGTTAGTTGTGGATTTTTCCTTATGCCATTTATTGTGTTTGGTAAGTTCACTTTAATTTCTAGTCTTCTAAATTTTTTTTAAAACCATATAAGGGTAGTTTGGATATTGTTAAATGCACTTTCTGCATCAATTGGTATGATCGTGTGTGTTTTTCCCCTTTTATTCTAATAATATGTGTTACATTGACTGATTTTCCTATGTTGTGTCATCCTTGAAATTCCTGGGGAAAATTCCACTTAGTCATGGTGTATAATCCTTTTAAAATGCTGTTGGATTCAGTTTGCTAGAACTTTGTTGGTCTGTAGTTTTCCTTTCATGTGATGCTTCATATGTTCTTCATATCAGGTAATACTGGCTGCACAGAACGAGTTAATAAGTATTTCACCTTTTAAAAGTTTTTGGAAGAGTTTGGAAATATAATTGGTGTTAATTCTATAGGTGTTTAGTACAATTCACCAGTGAAGCCATCCGGTCCTGGACTTTTCTTTGTGGGGAGGTTTTGATTACTGATTCAATCTCTTTAGCAGTTTCAGTCATTGAGATTTTTCTAATTCTTCTTGAGTTATTTTGGGTAATTGGCATTTCTAGGAATTTGTCCATTCATCTAGGTTATCTAATTTATTGGCATACACAGTATTTTCTTAAAATCCTTTTTATTTCTCTAAGGTCTATAGTAATGTTTCTACTTTTATGATTTTAGTTATTTGTGCTTTTTTCTTTTTTCTAGCTAAAGGTTTATCAATTTTATTGATATTCTCAAAGAACAACTTTTGGATTTATTGATCTTCTGTTGTGTTTATCTTGATTAGTTTTTTCCTTCTTGATTATTTTTTCCCTTCAGATAGTTGAGGGTTTAGTTTGCTCTTTTTCTCAGTCCTCAGTGTGTAAAGTTACATTGTTGATTTGAGATCTCTCTTTTTAATGTAGACATTTACAGCTACGAACATCCATCTGAGCACTGCCTTCACAGCATCTCGTAAGTTTTTACATATCTTACTTGTTTCCATTCAGCTCTAAACTCTGAGTTCCCTTGCAATTTCTACTTACACTGAGGAGCTGTTTAAGACTGTACTGACTTCAACATATGCTGAAATTTCCTTCTGTTATCAATGTCTAGCTTTTTTCTATTTGGTTAGAAAAGATATTTTGTATGATTTTAGTCTTTTTAAATTATTGAGACTTGTTTTTTGGTGTAACATATGATCTTTCCTGGAGAATGCTCTATGTGCACCTGAGATGAATGTGTACCCTCTTATTCTGTGGAGTGTTCTATATGTGCCTGTTAGGTTTCACTGGTTTATAGTGTTGTCTACATCCTCTATTTTCTTATTGATCTTCTTTCTAGATGTTCTTCCCATTATTGGAAGTAGGAGATTGAAGTCTTCAACTATTTCTATAGAATTGTTTATTCTTCAGTTCTGTTGGATGTCCTCCATTTACACGTAAAGTAATTACTGATAAGGAAGCACGTCTACCATTTTGTTACTTGTTTTCTGTATGTCTTACACCTTTTTGAACTTCATATTCTCTATTATCTTCTTTTGTGTTTAATAGATTCTTGTAGTCAGCCATTTTGATTCCTTATTTCCCTTTGTGTAATTTTAAGATATCTTTGGGGTTACCACGAGGACGACTGCTAACACTTCAAATTTATAACAGTCTAGTTGAAATGGACACCGGCGTAACTGCAATAGCATACAGATCCGTTCTTAAAATACCTTTGCTCTCCCACCCTTTATGTTGTTTTGACACAAATTACATCTTTATACGTTATTTGTCAATAAGTTATAATATCTTAAATGTATTTGTCTTTTCAGTCTTGTAAGAAATAAAAAGTGAGATTACAAATCAAAAGTATAATGATAGTGGCCTTTATGTTAGCCCATGTGTTTATCATCACTGGGGATCTTTATTTCTTCACTTGGTTTTGAGTTACTTTGTAGTGTTTTTTTCCTTTAGACTTCAGGACTCCTTTACCATTACTTGTAGGACAGGTGTAGTGGTAATGAACTCTGTTAGCTTTTGTTTATCTGGGAGTGTCTTAATTTCTTCCTTAATTTTGAAGGACAATTTTGCCAGATACAGAATTCTCGGTTGAAAGTTTTATTAGGCCGGGTTCTCCAGAGAAATGTGTGTTTGTGTGTGGGTGTTTAGAAAGAGACTTACTAGGAATTGGCTCACATGATTATGGAGGCCGAAAAATCCCAAGATCTGCATTTGGCAAGCTAGAGACTTAGAAGAGCCAATGTGTAGTTCGGTCTGAATCTGGAGGCCTGAGAACCAGCAGAAATAATGACGTGCTAGGGTAAAATGGTAAGGAAAAGTGAAGGTATTATTTAGAAGAAATTTAAAGTAATGATTTCCTATGTGGAATATGCAGCAGCAGGCTAGAATTGGGAAAGAGCACGCCAGGACCTTAAAAATATTGGTAATTTTCTACTTCTTAGTTTCAGAGATGAGTTGATCATATTCATTTTATTACTGTACTTTATAATATGCATTACATGTAATCTTAATCTACTTTATAATACAAAGTTAACAGCTTTTAAACAAGTTTGTTATAAAAATACTTTTTTTACACAAAAATAAAATTCACAGGAAACAACTCAGTATTTCTAAAGCTGAAATAATCACTAGTCTTTTAAAATCCAGTTTTCTATCCAGATCTCTCTTTATTTGCCTCATGTGATGTTCTCAGGTCCAAAATCTTAGGGTTACTTTTGATTTCCTTGTCCTCAGATTAATTTAATGAAGCTAAATGCTGTGGATACTGTAATGAACAAAGCGTATGATAGGTATTTTTGTGAACAAATACATGAATGATGACATCTTTATCTTACCTTTTTTTCTCTCGTAACAGCAAGTCATTCAACAAGTTCTTTCTATTCTTATCAATGTCTAGGTTAATTTGTGTTTCTGTTCTTAGGGTCTTTGTCTGGGATTCAGGCCCTTACAATGTCTACACTATTTTCCAGCAAGCTTTGTTCTCTGTATTCTTCCCTCTTTTTAGTTCATCCTTCCTAGTCATACTGGATTAATCTTCCTAAAACACTGATTTGAACATTTTACTGTTTCTCAGAAACTTTTAATGATGTAATGTTAAGATACATAATCTGAGGTACATATTCTTTGAGGGGGGCACCAGGCTTTGAAAATTTGGTGTAATCAAGGGTCCATACTTACTACTCCTTTTGGGGGAGGCAGATTCCTCTCTTACTGGCTGCTTGGCCTTGGGGTGTGGGGATAGTAACCTGCCTGGAAGTTCTTCTTCTTCAGGCTGTCGATGGCCTTTAGACTGCTTCTAGCGTCACATATCATGACTTTTTTGTATTTGGACACCACTCTCAGAGACTCTCCTGTAGTTTGCAGCAGTTTTACTGGATTCAGTTTCTGTCTCTGCCATCAATTAAGATATTTTCTTCTTTCTGGTATTCCTTTAAGTTTGTGGTCTAATTTTTGGTTTCTAGTCTGATTATGGTTGGAGTCATTATTAGTGGAATCATTATCATTTCAGTGTGCCACTATCTTAGACATGATTCTTTGGGTGCCAATAATAGAAATCCATGCAAGATTGCTTGGCCCAAAGAGGAGTTTATATTAAAAAGCAATAAAGGTATTTCATAAAACAGATGAACAGGAATTACAGTTGGTCTTTGCAGGGGCCTAGAAATGGTGAACTACAAATTCCAGACCTAATTTCTGTAGGGTTGGTACGGGATGGTGAGCCTAGAACATATCTCAGTCCACTATCTTGATTCAATCTGACTCCAGTTCTACAATCAGTTTACAAAATAGATTATTTTGCATATAAGAGGTTTGGTAATAGGTGTTTCCATTATGACTGCCCTGTTGTATATCTCTAGCTTACTTTTGTATTTAGAGACCATCAGTTTAGAAGTGTTAAGAGTCATCAACCTTCTATAAATGATATCAACTGAAATATTTAAAGTGACTTACTTAAAACTCTTTGTATATCTTGAAAGTTATAAGAATGTGGAACAAGAATCATAATTTTGAAGCTTCTAGGAAAAATAAGGTTTATAAAGTTAGAATTAATTCAGTAAACTAATACTGATATGCATCAATGTCAAGAAAAAATCATCTAGCAGAAAAAAGGCGAATTAAAATAGAAGGGATATGATGTAGGTCACTTTCCCCATTTAAACTTAGGGTTTTAACATTATAATTTCTTAAAAGTGGCACATGTGTACCACTTATTCTTGAAGTTAACAGTTGTAGTGGCAATCTCCTTTTGGAAAATTAATCATTTATTTTATTGGAAAAATTAAAATAGTTACACATTTATCAAATTTTGGCAAGGATATTTGGAAACCAGAGGTATTATATGTTGATCTGAGTATAAACTGATGCAGGCATTTGGGGAATGGTTTGGGTAGTACCTAGTAAAATGGAAAATGTACATATAATGCAGACATTCTACTTTCATATAGATCTTAGAGCAGGGTTCTCCACCAGAACACTTTTGCTTCCCAGGGGACATTTGGCAATGCGTGGAGACATTTTTGGTTTTCACATCTGGAAAGTATTATTGACAGCTAGTGGCTGGAGATGTCAGGGATGCTGCTAAATGTCCTCCGATTCACAGGATAGCTCCCCACAGTAAAGAATTTACCCAGTACAAAATGCCAATAGTTCTGAAGTTGAGAAGCCTCGTTTTATAGAACAAAGTTCCCATGGTCTTTCATGTGAATGTAGAGACTTGTGTTCAAGGATAGTTGTTCAAACATTGCAATAGTGCAACATTAGAAACAACCTAAATGCCCATCAGTGGAAGAATGGATAAATAAAATGTGGTGTGCATATTTGATTCAGTACTTTAAATTGTTAAAAGGAATAATATGTTCATATATATTAATAGAGCTCAAAAATAGTGTTGAATGGAAAAAAGTGCTTTCAGTGTGATATTGTTTATGAAAATAGAAAAATTATACAAAACACAACTCTGTTATTTAAATATGTAAATAAAAATGTAGAACATGATTGAGGAGGCTACATGCCAGTCTCATAACACTGGCTGCTAATAAGGAGATGAGAAGGAGGAATGGCACTGGGGGTTGTTAGTGGTTGACTTTAACTTTGTCTCTAGTAGTTCTTTTGTAAATATACACAAAGCAACTATGGTTACATGAATTTGAATTCATAATGTGAATGCCATTTGTTAAAAAAATCTGGTTAGTGAGAACATGGATATTTGTAATATTGTTTATTCTCTGATAGTTGTAAAGTTTCTCAAAAAAAGTTCATCCATGAATTCCATTTATAGCTTTATCTCCATTCAGACTTCATCGTATTGGGGTGGCCAAAAAGTTTGTTTCATTTTTTCCATATTGATGGCTCCAGTAGTGATTAGTTGTCTTTAATTTCATTTGAAACAGTTTTGTTAGCTTGTATTGTGACAGCTGTCATATCGGCAGGCATTTAAAAAAACTTAACAAAATTCGTGATTTTTTTGTGTAGCCATTTTAATATTGAAGATGGAAGAAAATATATAACATGTTCGCTATATTATGCTTTATTATTTCAAGAAAGGTAATAACACAATTGAAATGCAAAAAAAAAAGATTTGTACAGTGTATGGTGAAGGTGCTATGACTAATCGAGTATGTCAAAAGTAGTTTGTGAAGTTTCTTGGTACTATTGACGTTTTGGCCAAATAATTCTTTGCAGTGGGGCTGCCTTATGAATTGGAAGATGTTTAGCAGCACCCCTGGCCTCTACCCACTAGAAGCCAATACTGGGAGACAGCCGACATACTCAGAATATCCAAATCAATAAAATTATTGGTGAAAATGAAAAATGTGTCTTTTATTTTATGGAAAAAACTAAATGGACTTTTTGGCCAACCCAATACTTAGTAGAGTGTGTACTTTCTGTTACCAGTTCTTCCTGTCCAGAAAGTTAGCTTGGCTTCTTACGGAGAGGAATGTAACTATTTTGTGTATTTATTGTTTAGTTTATGTGGATAGTTGTGGAGGGGCTCTATTGACTGTCATTAACCACTAAATTTGTGCTTAATTCACAAAAAGTGAAAGCCATCATAAAGAACTCCAACAACTGTTTGTTTTACCTGATTTTGCATACTAAAATATATAGAAATAATGGGCTCTTCTGCAGAAACATGAAATATTTCAATTTAAACAATTTGTTGCATTGATTTTTTTTATTGTTGTTATTATAAAAGTCTTTGATACGATTTTAATCTTTTCAGTAACTATTCAGCAAATTAAATTTAGGTATCTAAGTGCTTCTAGGAACTTTAACTTATAAAATGTACTTTCAAATCTTAACTAACATTTCTGAGTAAGTTATACTTAACTATGAAAATTTTTATAAATGTTAAAGAGAGAAAAACAGGTGTAGTGTCATAGCTAATATATTCTTTTTAGAACAAAAGGATCAGTTTTTGATAAAATACTTGACAGTAAACTAGAGATAGTGTGTGACCTGTAATTTTTTTTCTTAGTGACATAAAAATAAGTGTCTCAAATACAGTGTAATTAAAAGTTATAATAACTGTTTATGATTTCTTTGAATTTAAATTATGTCAAATTAAATAACTTAGATTAAAATTGCATTTATAATTATCCAGAAGTTTATAATTTTTAAAGAGAAAGCATTTACCAAAAATTAGCCCAAAGAAAACTTACTAATTGAAATGTAAAAAGTTAAAGTAACCTTTAGTTAATGATTTTTATTTACCTTTATTAGCGAGAACTTAAATGCAAAAATAATAACCTCTATCTCTTTACATGTAGATGTTAATCCAATCAAAAGGTGACTGAAAATTACTTTATTTAAAAAACTGCAGTTCTTAAAATTTAGATTACATATAATTTTTTAATTTTTTACAAATTATAAAAATGGCTCAATTATAAAATTCATAAAGATAATTTAAATTCAGAATATTTAATTTAAGATAATTTAAGCTCAAATATATAATTATGAATAGCTTTGACTTCTTAACTATATGGAATTCAAAATAAGTCATGTAACCTTTTAAGATAATTTTCATAATTAGGTGAGAACAAGTCTTGAACTATCTCTATTTCATTTTCTTACTAATATTTGCAATTTAGTACTAGAGTTAATCCTTAATTGCTGAAAAAGAGTTGTCTATAACATGGTTACCAGTTTTTTTTCTGTGATGCAGTATGTACTAAGTTTTAGGGAAGAACTATTCAAGAAATAAATGTTGGTTAAAAAGTTTAAAAATACAGCTTACTAGTGGGGGTGTATATGTGTGTGTGTGTGCATCCATGCGTGTGTAAAGGTACAGTTGATTTTTGGTGGGTTCAGTGTTAATGGAAAAGAATGGCTGGTTAAACCTAGAAACTAATTAGAATCAATTTTCCTTGTGTAAAATGCATGGTCCTTCAGCAAAGGCATGAGGTCTGAGTGAGCAGAGGGCGAGACCCTCTAGTTGTACCCTCGTTAGCGCTGGATGTGCGAAGTAGTAGTATACACATGGTGTATTCTTTTCAGGTTGAATTTAGTGAGATGTGGAATGGGACAAATTAACAGAATTATTTTTAAATTATACTCAATGCCAAAGAAAATTAATGACTACTGTTAGCCATTTCGGGTTCTCTTCCCCAACTCATATATGTATGTATTCACTGTCTGTTGGAGCAGTGTGTTCATTGTCTATGTATTAGGTCTGTTTTTGTGGGAAAGCTTATGGTTCTCTGACTTAAATTGTTAATCTTCAGATATCACTGATTTTAGTTACTAGAGTTTACCTGTAATAAACTCAGCTCCTCTTTTGACAGATACAGAGGTAAACTACTAGACTTATCTCTCCCCAATTTTAAGCCATTTGCAAATGTTTATGATAAAGAATTTTGACTTTGTGGCATTTGTATTATGGATGAAATAAAAAGTCTTTGCGCTTTGCTTTTACTTAAAAAATATTTTAAAAGTACATTAATCTTTAGTGTTAGTGGTATCTTACTTAAAAACTTATGTATTTATGTTCATGTTTTAAGTAGGAATTAGGAAGTACCAGTGAAAAATTTACAGTTATGAGAAACTTTTTTATACATGAATGTGTGTATGTATATAGATATCTCTTTTTTTTTTCCTGGGTCTTGAAATATGAGTATATAGGTATCTTTTCTAAAGCCTGCATTTTTCTCTCCACAAAGAAGACTTGAACCAGCTAAGAATATGTTCAAATGTGATTATAACTTTGGGTAAAAACTCAACAGGCACCTTGGCATATTTCATTTTTCTTCATATTTATATTGGAATGGGTTGGTGGTTAATTAAACTTGCTATGGGCTGTCAACATTTTAAATTATAAGGCTTCATATTCTCATAGGTAGACCATGTGTGTGGCTAAAATAATGTCTTTTTTCCCTCTTCAGACTTCACCGTGAATTTCCATCTTAAATTCATTTTTATTCTAAACCATCAAGTTAAGATATTTTGTAGCAACTTGATATTATTACCATGACATCTAAGCACATGGGTTTATAAAAAGAGAAATTCACTTTTATTGGATTTTACAGAAGTCTTTTTTGTCTGCAGTGGATTGGCAATTTAAAAAATGGTTCTTCATCCCAGGTAGTTTTGGTAGTATTTTGTTAGACCATCTCATTCTATTTTTTTTTTTTTGTATCTCTTAGCTACTTTACATATTTTCTTTTTGTCTCTCTTAACTGCATTTTAGGTAGGTTTTAAAAGTCTTTCTTTTCACTTACTAATTCTTTGCTTATATTGATTCTATAGTTTAACTTTTACACTGAACTTAAAATTTTACCTGTGTTTTTATTTTTTGTTTTACTTAATTCATACATATATGTATATTTTAAGCCTTTCTATTGCTCAAAATATCCTTACTGTACAATCTTTCCAGTAATTGAAGAATCTGCGGTCTAATTTGTGTTTTATGTTTGTGTTGACTGTGATTCATTGTGTCTTGTATCCTTATGTGTTTTGTGATGTAAAAAAATTGAAAAAATAAAAAATAATTTGAGTTGAGTTTTTGGAAAGTTGTTGCTGACATCTTCATATGAGATTTACTGGATTGTACAAGTGGCGTGAATTTAGTATGAGAACCTTTGTGATGGTTTCACTTTGTGGTTAAGTGTCAAGAGAATTAATGAAACATTCTTGCAAATACAAAATCATAGAGATGGAGCACAGATCAGTGGTTGCCAGGGGTTCAAGGTGGTGGGGGTAGGGAGTAAGTATGATTATGAGGGGGTAATGGGAGGAAGATCTTTGTGATCCTTTTTTTGCTGTGAACATGATGGGGTAGCCCTTTGGAGTAATAGCTTTATGTAGGTGTTTCCTTTTGATAGACTTTAGAGTCATCAAAAGGCAGGCTGAATTTCGCCAGTGATAAGCACATACTCAGGATGAAATCTGGTTTCTGGGTTTGCTTATTCTACTTTATTTTGTTATAGGTTATGTGGTTACTGCACTCCCTGTCTAAGCAGTTCACGAAAGTGGATTTTCTCGCTAAATTTTAAAAGCTGGGTCTAAACGGTATTGAGGTATCGAGTCTGTCATACTGCTGGAGAGCAGTGTTCTCTCTGTACTTCAGTTTTGGCAAATCTGTTGCTATTTTTTGCCTCAGTTTTCTTATATTTGTTACTATAATACACTGTTTTTCTTTATCTCTTTGGTCTAACAGATGTCTGGTGTGGGCCCGTCACAGTCTGCAGCAGTTGTTTTCTGGTCTTGTTTCCTGCTGTTCTTCCACTGGCTGAGTTCTGGTTTATGACAGACCTGTGTTGTAGCCGTCACTCGTTTAATAATGTCATTCTGACCTCTGTAAGTGCTCTCTCTTCTTTTGCTCCTTCTAGCAGTGTTGACATTTTGGGCTGAATACTTCGTCTTTGTTGGGGGGCAGTTCTGTGCATTGTGGGATGTTAGTAGCATCCCTGGCTTCTACCCACTGGGTGTAAATAGTACCTTCCATTTGTGACACTGCAGACATTGCCAAGTATCCTTTTGAGTGGAGGGGGCAAAATCTTCCATGGTTGAAAGCCACCGTTTTAGCACTACGTAAATTTGGTTTCAGTTGGAGATCTTGTCTGATTATTCCTGGATGTGGCTTTTACCTTCTGGGTTCTCTGTACATATGTCTGGCTTTTACACCTGCCCCTTACTACATTGGGTTGTGTGTTTCTCTCTCTCTCTCTCCCTCTCTGCCGTGTGTGTGTGTGTGTGTGTGTGCGTGCGTGCGTGAGAGATTCTCCCAAGTTCTAGATGTCTTTTATGTTTTTGTTTGTTTGCTGTTTTGGTCAACCCTATATACTTCTTAGTAGTTCTAAATATATGAATTGCTTGCTCTTTTTCTTATTTTTCCATTTTTATATGGTAGCAATGGGGGTTTGGAAAACTGAATTATTTTAGAAAATGTGGAGAACTTTGAGGCACTCTAAATTCTAATATTCTATTAGTGACAATAAGACTTGCAGACAATAGAATTAATACCAATGCAATGGTAGTATATATATCCGGTAATAACTGGAAATTCAAGACAGTATAAGATGGTTATAAGAAAGGTGTAATTTCTAGTAGATGTATCTATTACACTTTATAAGTAACCAGAAAAATGTGCAGTAGAATAGAAATAAAAAAGTAGACTGAGAAATACAGAAAATGGAAGGATTTGTAGAAGCATGAAGTAGGAATGATTAGTTCTACAGAGTGAGATGAGCAAAGTAATCAGTCTGTCGAAGTAAATTGTTAGGAATGATGGATGTAGCATCTGGTTAGGAGTGACTTGTGTAAAGCTGACAAATGTGATATGTGAATGTTGAAAACAAGTTGGGCATAGAGAAGCTAACTACCAACTAAAGAGAAACGTGTATTTTTTTGTACCAGTTGGGAAAGATACAGCACAGTTATAGATTTTTCTCCAACTTTAAAAAAATCATCAGCAAATTCCAAGTAATAAAGTGAAGCTTGAGACTGACTACTTTTTATAAGGTGGTTTTCCTCATCTAGGCCAAATTTTCATGAAAAGCAATCATAAGCATAATGTGTTCATTGTAGAAAAATTAGAAAGTAATGAAAAATATGGGGAAGGTGAAAGATAGTTACAGATCCCAAAGCCTAAACCACTATTTTCATTTAGGTTAATACTATTTTCTTGATTTTTATATGGTCCGAGTCTCTCTCTCTAGATACAGAAATATGATGTATACACACATATATACTGTGTATATATGTGTGTTTGTATGTATGCATAGTTATATAAAATGGATTATTTTATATGAAATGCTTTATGGCCTGTCCTTTTTCATTTAATATTATGAACATTTCTCCATAAGTATGTGTTTTATATATGTCTATTTACATAAAATGGGTTATTTTATATGAAATGTTTTATAGCTTCTTCTTTTTCATTTAGCATTATTAATACTTTTTATCATAAAAATTCTTGAAAGGGCCATTAAGTGACTACACAGTATTCTATTCTGAGGTTATCTCCAAATTTATTTAAGCATTCACCTATTGTTAAACATTAGGTTTTCTTTCATACATTTGAACACACAAAACCACACATGAATGTGCATAATACATATCGTTTATAGTGAAGCACACTCATGAAAAATTTTGACTATATCTTCCATTTTCTCTGAAGAGTTGTAACCTCTGCTACAGTCTGGCTCTAATATTTTGCCCTGTAAAATTCATTCTACCTGTCTTCTTAGTAAAAGGAGCCCTAATTTTATACCTGGCCATTATCACCAGTGTTGGAGACTACATTTCCTATCCTTTCAAGTGTATAGGTGTGGTCAAAACACTAAGTTATGGTTTATAAGCTGTAAGGTGAAATATGAATATTAGAAGGGAGTGGGGTGGGCCCTCCTTTCCCTTTTCTTTCTGCGGCCTGCAATGTGGATGTATTAGCTGGAGTTCCCGTAACCTTCTTGCAGTATGAGCTGACCTTGAATAGAACAGTATGTGGCACAGTGAAAGGACAGAAGGAACTTGGGCCCCTGATATTGGACCTGTTACATCAACCTTTGATTGTTTACTTCCGGACATTTACATGGCAGAAATTCTCTCCTTTTGTTTCTCCCTCTCTTAAGTTATTATACTATTGTTATTTAAATTTTCTCTTTTGGCTGGGGAAGGATGATCTAATCCTGTCTGATTAAGGGTATCATTGTTTAATGCTGTCTGTAGTAATGTGGTAGGTCAAGTGTGAAGAAACATGCGTTGTGTCATGGTAGATTCTAGATCCAGGTTGAAACCAAAATCTACTTTGAGACTGGAGAGAGATTAATTGGTATTGAAAAGAAAGCACTTAAAATGATATATAATTTCTGGGGCTCTTTGATAATTATATTGCTATATTTTTCTCGTGCTTTTATTATCACAAATATTTTTTCAGAAAACACTGGATAGCTTTTAGGCGAACCCTCCTCACCCCCCAGCTTCACAAACCATTGAGGATTATAGATCATATTATATTTTATCAGAATAATCCCTTCAAGCCCTGTTATTAAATATCTTGCCTAGTTACTTTGCCGAGGTTAACTCATAAACATGACTTTTAATGCTCTCATATTAACTTTATTGGAAGAATTTTGATAAATCTACAGTTATAAAAATGTTTAATTTCATTTATGTTTTAGTATTGATTCTAAGGAAGTTATTCATAACTTAAGTAAAGGGTGCTATTTTTTTAAAATAGACTTTTTTGAGCAGTTTTAGGTTTATGGAATAATTGAGCAGAAAGTACATAGAGTCTCCATATACCCATTTTTCCAAGGATACACATTTTCATGTAGGGTATTCCGCTGCGTATAATGTTACACATACTAAAGAAACCTGACACCCCTGAACCAAATCTATATTATTTTATAATAGGAAATCCATGCACCACAACAATCATCAATCATTTTATTCTAATCCAGCGTTTTCCGTCCTCAACACTATTAATGTTTTAGGCCAGATAATTCTTTGTTGTTGAGAGTCTGTCCTGTCCATTGAGGATGTTTCCATCCTCGATCTCTACCCACTAGGTGCTCATAATATTCCCCAGTTGTGACAAACATTAGTGTCTCCAGACATTGCCAAATGTCCCTGGGGGTGGGTAAATGCCCCTGAGTTGAGAACCATTGCTGTAATCATTTATGATGCCCTAGGGTTTGCTGTATGTTTCAGGTTGGGCTCAGATATAAGGGGTCTGTAGCTGAACAAACCTTCACAGGAAATTGGCGTAGACAAAGTTAGACTCTCCCTGCCACTGTGGATCTTAGGCAATATGGATAGTCTTACTGAGCCTCAGTTTTCTTGACTGTTAAAAAGGTAAAATATTGCCTAACTTGAAAAGTTGTTTTGAGAATTCATTGAGATAAATTATATAAAATAATTTTGATTGATTTTAATGTCCTTCTCTTCAAATGTGCTACATTGTTTGGGTTTATTCTCTTAAATGTGTCAAAAACTCATTACAAATTTCTTATTTCTTTGGGGGAACTAATCATTAGTTCGATCCCATTAGTTTGGGATCTAATGGTTATGGATTTCCAGAGCATTATACTGTGGATGGTTGAAAACTTTAAATAAATGTTCAATGAAGACTGATTTATGAAGTTAGTTGTGTTTTGACTCTTTGTGGTGCTGTAGTTATATTGTCACTACATTCACCTTATAACAGTTAAATGATCTCATGGGTTCTTTCAAGGACTTTGAGCTTCTCAAATTGAGGATAGCATTAGATTTCAGCCAGTTACTTTGTCCTTCGAAGTTTTTGTCTTCATGTCTGAAATCCTGTCAATTTTAACAGCTTGCATGTCAGCTGCTGTAGAGGAAGCTGGCCTCTGTCAGCTTGTACTTAGTCCATTAAAGACTTACAAAGACTTGACATAGTTTTCAACTAGTAATGTCCGCATCCCATTACTATTTTATAGAATTATAAAACATTGTACCCTAGTGAATGAAGTGCCATCTGGAGTAATTAAGGTTACTCTTACTGTTCTACCCCTGCAGAAAATTTTTAAAGAATTGGTGAAGGAAGACTTTGTGAAAGAAGACTTTTTTAAAAGGAAAATGATCAATGGCTGGCTGTAGCTCTATTATACTGTAAGTGTTGCTTTGATGAAGACATGTAAGTTAAGAGTAAGTGTTCAATTTTTGGAGGGAAAGTATGTTAGGCAAAGATATTATAAGTAAAATATAGAGAAGGATATATTATAATAATGTTAATAATTTATAGGAAGTAATCCTATGCAGTCTTTTAAAAATTGAAAATATGTTCTCATGTATTGAGATGAGGATTTTACCAATAGCATTGAAAAATATTTCTAATTCTAACAAGGGTTGATCTAGTTTATGCACATTTGCTTATTTAAAACTAAAAGAATCCAGAAAATCATTGGGGTTTTGTAGGCTTCTGATTTGTTTGGGTGACTTATTGTTTAGGTTATTTTGCAGAATTATTTATTTGCTGATTTATTTATGTATTTCATTATTTATTTATTTGATTATTTAGTAAATTATTTATCTAATGAATTATTAATACGTCTTCATGACATGCTTTAAATTATTTATAACTTAATTTTGAGTTTATTGCTTTTAGTCGCTGCATTGTTACTGACTAGTTTAGATTTTTTCTTTGTGGTTCTTTAAAATTAAAGTATTCGCTCTAAGGCAAAAGTATATTCATTGCAATGCCCATGATTTTTTTTTAAAGTAATTTATGATAGAGATAAAATTTTACTTATGCTTTAGCTCCAAATTTGTTTAGCTTCAAATTTACCTGTTTAGGGTTATCAGTGATAGAATGTATGTTTGTGTATACTCATTCTAGAGTGACTTACAAATTAATAATATAGCTTCTTGTCTGTCAACTGAGATTGAACATCTAAACCTCTGTCCACATTATCCTTTGTGTCTCTAAAGGACAGGTATGTATTTCTTACTTACTTAGAATAAATAATGGAGTCCTAGTTATTTAATTTTAGTGGCAAACCTAATTTTACTCCTGGAAAATTTTTAGGAAAGTTCAGAGAAATGAAGTCCAACTTAGATTTGGACCCCTGAGATATAAATTTGACTGATGGCACCTTTGTTTTTAAATCCCTGTTACATGTGATTTGGAAAACAGCACAGTCTTGATATAAATTTTTATGTCAGTCATAGTGATATATCTATTTCAAAGCATATCTCTTATGGAAAGTTTTATACCACTTTATTTTAATGAACTAAAATGGACAAAGGTCTTTATAAATGCAAGCTAGAGTTTCTCTTACTTTAGAGACTAATTCTCTTATGTAAAGTTTCTATTTTTAATTAAATAAGGTATATCTCCTGTCTCTGACTCTATTTCTTAAGATAGTGCTGTGTTCAGGCTCACGTGTTGACTGGGTTTAATGAACAGGGTGAAATGCTTGTTTGGGTAAAAGAGTGTCATGTGCACAGCGTGGCCTTTTGTGTTTGCCTGCAGCGAATGACCGTGGACTTCACAGTCTTAGCATTTTAGAGAGAAGTGGCGTTGTGCATTGCTTGTAGGATGCTGTTGAAATACAGTGAAAATGGCCTCTGTAGACAGGTTTCACTATAGAATTGTAAATTATGCATATTTATGTCCACATTTCTTATTTTGAAATATTGAATATATGAATGTTTAATTAGAATACTGCTTTGGTATCTTCATATACTTGCCATAGAGGAAAGTGGTGTCTTTTGATTTGTATACATGAGTTTAAAAATGTGTGTAATTGTACATATCAGTGACTTTGCTGTCCTGGAGATGAACAACCATAGATATTGTTAGATACAGAATTTTCTTTTAAAATGTGCTTCAGTATGCTGATGTGGACTTCTTTAAAAGAACAAAGCTTCCTTCCCAGTATTGAATAAGATCTCTATTAATTGTCATGATGATATTTCCAGCACACACTATTGACAAGTATTTGTGACTACTATCTGTGTCATCTAGGAAGATATACATATGTGTGCACACACATGTGCACATACATGTGAAATTTTCCCCTCTCATCAAAATAAATTTTTAGGACTTGTTTTTGAAAAGAAACACTAATGGAGATTATTGTAATAATAGCTAGCATTTATTGAGCTGTTACTTTGTGCCAGTACAGTGCTCATATCTTTTAATGGACTGTTGTTACTCTTCACAGTGAGGTAACTACAGTTATTATCTTCATTTTACGAGCGAGGAAACAAAGACTTAGAGATGCTTGCCACTCAGCTGATACTAGGTGATGGTGCTGGGATTACGACTCGCTCAGTTTGGCTCTCAAGGGTCTTTCTTAGCCCATGACAGTTTTGTATGTGTAGTTGGCTTAATGTAGGTTTTTACCAGAGTTGTTTTGTTTATTTATTTTTTAAAGTTATTTATCTCAGGCTGAATTTGCTAACTGTCTTAACTTTGCATAGCTCTTGGTTGTCTTTTTTAAACAGTAGGCAGTACTTGAGCTTCTTGAATTTTCTGATTTTGTTCTTGTAATTCTGTATATAGTGGCCTGGAATTATGTACTGAAGAAGAATTTGTGCCTAAAGGAGATTATATGTTTGCCTGGTAGATAGCGAACACTCAGATCAGGTCTTTTACTTTTAAGCCTGAGATCATTTACAGCGCTCTGTTAGGTCAAATCTGATTTTGCTAGAATAACGGTATTATCAGGGTTACATATGTACATATTGTTAGAAGAGTGATTCTACACTTTTATAGAAATGATTACAAACATACTATTAAATTAACTAAATATAGTGTTTAATACACAGTTTAGTGTTTAAATATGTGCATAACAGGACAAGAAAGTAACCAATTGTAATTGTAAACACTTAATATGTAATTATTTAAAAGACTTCAGGGAGCCTCAGAGACTAAGGAAAACTGTGAGTTTGGTGGGAGGCTGAAGAAAAAGATCTTTCCAACCCTGTTTACTACCTGCAGGTAAAGGGAAACCTTCAGCCTGGGTCTGAAACACACAAAGAACATCAGAAAATAGTTGAGTCAGAGATAGACAGCAGCAGAGTTTGGGTGATGCTGCGTGAGTGCCGTAGTTAACTGCATCTGAATGAATGGTAGGGTACTGTGTGAATCACTCATAGTTTTAAGTTAGATTTTTCAAATAATTAATGTTGTATTAGAAAATCCTCAAAAGCTGTGACTTAGGTAACATAAAATAATGTAATAGCTAGGATGAACATAATTAACTGTCCAATTCAGGACAGTTTTGAGAGTGAAAGGGTGTGCTGTAATCTGCCAGGGCAGTAAGTGTAAACTGGGATCTTAGCAAAATTGGGAGCTATGTACACCCTAGTCATATTGCAAATTCCTATTGAATAATTTCTAATAGTCTTATATAATATATATGTAAGAGGAATCTTAATTCACATGCAGTATCTTTAAAATGTATTGTTTTATGATAAAACTAACTTCCATTATGATATGTTTTTGATAGCCAAGCAAGGCAGTTTGTGACTATGACTTTTATAAAGCGTGACTGATGTTTCACAGCTTTTGGAACCTATTTTCATGATGAAAATAGAGAGGTATTACTATTGAAGAAAAAGATGTATGATAAAGTTGGTTATAATATAGTAGATAATTCTGAAGTTTTTCTTCATATCACACAAGGATTTTTTGTGTTTGTCTTACCTTATAAATATTCTATTTTTAAAAAATACTCTAATGATATATTTGACATTGTACTGAAAACAAATCCTATTATACCTTAGGAATTTATAATTTTATGTTGGTTGAATCAGTGGTGTTTTTTCCACTTAAAAAACCATGTTACATATTCTATATATTGATAAGTTGACAGATTTGCCAAAACATTTTTGAAAACAGCTGTTTTTCCTTGGTGAATTTCTGTGTGTGAAAATAAGAATACCTAGAAAAGAGTTGATTAAAGGTTTCTTTTGTGTGAATGTGTGTATAGTTAGTTTTCTTTTCAGTTTCCTCTTGACATGTATTTATCTAACATGGCATATTACATTATTAAAGTCATAATTAGATTATTCAATTAAATTTCTAGTTAATTTTCACTTAGGTTATAGATGATTTGTTAAGTTGAACTAGGTAACCACACTGGCATATTTGTATTTGAATGTACATTAAAAAGAAAAATTCTCATGCGGTCGTTCTTAGTCATTCATATGTATGATCAGAACTCTTTTTGTTCAGAAAGGCCTATTATGCGTAGTAACAAAAGTAAGAGTTTTCGTATGTTCTGCCTGGAGTCTTTTATAGTATGAAGCACTTCATGCATTACCTCTGTACTTTGTAAGACTACAGCATAGCTTATGTGTTGGCTCTGAGAGCACCTCCTTTATAGTTTTGACAAGGAAAAGTACGGCCAAAGGTCATGTTAGACATGAGGTTTCTTTCATACCTCATCTGTTTCGTGCATAGCATGTGAACTAGTTTGGGTCCCTGTATTGATATTTTAAGAGAGCAACCCAGACGATTGTTCCCATGGAAGTGTCTCAGATATCTTTCCTCCTATCTCCCATGTGGTCGCAATAGTTGGCATGAATGTGCATTTGAATTCTGGACTAATTAAATAGAACCTTATTAAATTAGAGTTTGCACAATAAAAAGGACTTTTATACTGCTGGGATTTTGTAGGGCACTACAAAATAATACTGACATAATATGTCTTTAATAATACTGAATACTCTGACTAAATGCAGTGTTTTAGTTTTGACCACCTTCGTATTGGTATTGCTCACTCAAACAGTAGATGTCAGATAACACACCAGCAACAGCAGAATCAGAAAATGAAATCACATAAATGAAGTTACATAAGCAAGGCATGCCTTTACATATACAACCTATTGACCAGATCCTATTTTTGACTTTAATTTATTAGATAAGTAAAATTTAGAATGTTGAAAAGGTCATATGTAGGAAAGTTTCCTATTAAAAACCAAATACTGTATAAAGAAAATATACATATGTTCCAGAATGGTTATCAGGTCCCTTTAAGTCATTCTCAGTATATAATACCAAAAACTATAGACTGAAGTAAGGATGTTTGGAAGAAGATAAAATTGTCAGGTTAGTTTTTTGTTATAATTGCTAAGGCATTTTTTTTTTTAATTTTTTCTTATGTTTTCTCCATTATTGCATGCTTCTTGGCAATAAGACTTCTGATTTCATCGATATTTTACATATAAAATTTAACTTTATATGAACTATGCATAAAAGAGAGTTGAAAGATGAGATTTTATTTTGTTCTTTGTCTCCCGAGTAGAGTAAACATAGTTTTTCACTTAAAAATTGAAAAATAACTGAAACTAACCAGTCAAGTTTTTTAGGGAGTTGGGGTTGATTTTGAAATTGACAACTGATGTAACCATTGTCAAACATTTTGAAAGGTTGCACTTATCTCTTAAATGTTCTCTTTTTTTTTTTTAATTTTTTTAAGATTTTAACTTATTTATTTTTAGAGAGAGGGGAAGGGAGGGAGACAGAAAGGGAGAGAAACAGCAATGTATGGTTGCCTCTCACATGGCCCTCACTGGGGACCTGGCCTGCAACCCAGGCATGTGCCCTGACCAGGAATCGAACCGGGACCCTTTGGTTCCCAGCCCGCGCTCAATCCACTGAGCTACACCAGCCAGGGCTTATGTTCTCCTGTTTTATAGAAACTATACTGTTATATTTTGTTACTGGTTTCTTAAATAAAACCTAATTATAAAATAACCCAATTAAACCATGTTGTGAGTGAAAATGTGTGTGTGCATTTTTGTATGGAAGCATACTTTATCTTAAAAGTGATACTGTTTATAATGCACAACTTTTGAGATGAACGTGTAACAGTTTGGCAGTCATTTGACATTGGTTTAATGTAGAGACTGTCACCTGAGGACTAAGTCATTGTCATGGGGGTTTCCTCCAATCTCACAGCCCTATTTGCCCAGAGAATACTTGCTTCTAATTGCTTCCTCTGCTTTATTTCTCCAGTTTCTACTGCCATTTTCCTTCAGAGTTATGCTGTGATGTGTTAGTGTGATGTAGAAGAAAGTCAAAGATTTGATATCCTTAGAGGTTGGATAGCTTTGCTCTTTTCCTTTTCTGTGGATCCCATCTCATTGTCTGTTTTACTGTTGGACTTGATTAATAGTTGGCTTGGGTATAGAATTCTAGATTGCAGATCATTTCCTTTTAGAATTTTGAAGGCTTTCTTTCACAACATTCAGGGTAGAAGAAATATGGACTGGGAAGAAGTCCATTGCCTCCCCCACTCCCCATTGTTTTCTGCTGTGTGTGACCTGTTTTAATGTTAAAACAAATGTTAATTAAAATGTTTAAATAAATTAATCAGCAAATATATTTTGAGCACATACAGGGCACTGGTTAGAATGAAGAGAAGTTGAAGAAGTATTCACTTTTGAGAATGTGTCTTCTCTTAAGATGTATGCACATAAAGAATGGCAGGTACAAAGTTCAGTAGGATGAGAAATGTCTCGAAATTGTATGTAATTAGCTACCATGAATGGCCTAGAGGGGATTTATAGTAATTTAGGTATTTTAGCTGTCTTAGTAGAATATTTAAATATTCTTAAGTCATATTTTAGGCATGCGGTATATATAAATAGTAATGATCAATAACTTAAGAAGCCACTTAACAGCCTACTAATTTTATTTTTATTATTTATCTCTCATTTTTATCCATAGATCCACTATTTTTAGGACCTAGCCATTTTTATCCTGAGTTTGCTTGCTGATTAAAATTAAAGTTACATAGAATTACTTTTGGGATATTGCATTTTTCACCTGTTATTCATATATATATATATATACACTGTTATAATATATATATATTTTTTAAGATTTTATTCATTTATTTTCAGAAAGAGGGGAAGGGAGGGAGAAAGAGAGGGAGAGAAACAGCAATGTGTGGTTGCCTCTCACATGGCCCCCACCGGGGACCCGGCCCGCAACCCAGGCATGTGCCCCAACTGGGAATAGAACCAGAATCGCTTGGTTCCCAGCCCGCGCTCAATCCACTGAGCTACACCAGCCAGGCTATTATAATATTTTTATAAAATAATTTAGGTTTCAAGAATTAAGGGATTTTGCAGCAAAAAGTAGGTGATGATTTTTTTGCCATACAGTAATCTTTTACTTTATAAATCATAATTTGAATTCATTGTTTTTGTTCATGTACTTTTTAAAATTCAATATTTATATTTTTTCATAGTAGTTTCAGGGTAAAATTAGATATACTATATTTTTAATTCAAATTAACTTATTTTCCCTTATCCCAGGACCTTGTAATTCCTTTGGAGTTTCACTAAAGTAGTTTTTGGAGTATGCCTAGTTCACACCTACACCATCTCTGTCACTCCATCTCCCACACTTCTTTTATCTTCTGTCTTTCATTTTGTAGCCCATTTTATGTTAGGTTACACTGAACCCAGTACAGGCAAAGCAAAAATTATTAAAAAACCTGAAATCAAGTGCAGAAGGGACTTATGGAGAACAAAACATAATTATGCTATTGTGTAAACTTTAAAAATGTCTAGCAAGCTAGAACTCTTCAACAGATGTGATTGCTTCATTGTTTTAAATTTATGCCAATCAGAGTTGATAGGATTTGATCACACTCTAGTAGATTTATGAGATAAATTACAATATTGCATGACACGCTTCAGATAGAAAACATCAATATAAGTTGAATATGATTTCTTGTTTAAGATAACAAGCCAGTAATTCTTTAAATCAAATGGTTGTGCTTTGAAAGAATGTCAGTTTTTGCCAAAATTAATAGTATCTTTGATATTTTCTTCATGGTGAGACAAAGTATATTAAACTTTTCTTTTAGTGTACAAATGTGATTGTAAATGGGAGGCACCTTGTTTTTATTTAGCTACAGATGACCAGCCAGGTTTCCAAAGGCCTATAAATAAATGGGCTGAACTTAATTTGTCTGTGGAAAGTTTTAATAAAAGATAAAAAAGCTTGTGATTGTGATTCTGAATTTCTTCCAAGTAAGATTTCATTAGATATGTCTAAAGGTTTACTAGAAGTTTTGTTTCTTTTTTAAACAAGTTGAACTTTATTTTTCTAAAAGATTTTATTTACTTATCTTTAGAAAGGGGAAGGGAGGGAGAAAGAGAGGGAGAGAAACATTAATGTGTGGTTGCCTCTTATGCGCCCTGCTACTGGGGACCTGGCCCGCAACCCAGGCATGTGCCCCGACTGAGAATCGAACCAGTAACCTTTTGGTTCACAGGCTGGCACTCAATCCACTGAGCCATGCCAATCAGGGCAAAACAAGTAGAACTTTAATACCTCACATAAACAAAGACCATGAAAAAAAACAACCGGCATATTGACAAATGAAGTGACAGGTTCCTCTACGGAAGTTAGAGCCAAGGAATGGGAGTCAGATTCTCAGGCCTGTTTGTTCTAACAACAAATGGTAGAATCAGTTATTTAAAAGCCCTTGCTAAGAATGATTTTAACTTCATACGAAATCTACATGGTAGAACTCTCAGTTCAATTTTGAAATATTTGCATTGTGTCCCTTGAGAAATTGATTTGAAATTGCTAGAGTCAAATCATTTGTGTAAAGAGGGTGTGATTTTTAATTTCTTAGATTGGAATTAAAACTTTTAGAGTATAGAGACTACCCAAACTAATGGTTTTTAGGAAGGTAGACCCTCATGTAAGGATATTGTCAAATCTTTAAATTTTTTCAGAAGAAAATTTTACAGCATGGCTTAGATTTAAAATATTCAAGAAAGAATTCAAATAGTCACAAAATACAAAGGATAAATAGAACAGGTGGCCTTGTATTTACTATGCAGAATTAGTTTGTTAACATTTGCTCTTTCTTTCTCTATAGATATATTTATATATAGGTTTATATAGATAATGTTTTAAAGTCCTTTCTTTCTAAGAGATAATTGCCATCCTGAAAGTGTCTATGTTTTTAGATTTACAACATTTATGTGTTCATTATCATTGAGTGTTCTTTCTAACTAAAATATTTTATTAGTCTTCATGAAGTTTGCTTTTTTATTCTTTTTACCCATCATTTCTGAGCTGTTCCTGGCGTCTGTTTTTACATCTGGTTTATTAATTTTAATTGTTCTCTAATACTTCGTGATAGGATGACATCAGTACTGCAGCATGTTTATCATTTTCTCTTTGGATGGACATTTATGGGTCAGGAGACTTTGTATGGACTTCTTCCACAGACATTCGTGTGGCTCGGTGTGTTCAGCACAGGAGACAAGCTGCCCCCAAGCCTTACATCATTGTGCTTAGGTGTTGGCATTAGGCAGCATCCCCAGGCAGTCGGTGCCACTGGAGCTGTACATTGCTTTCTCTTTTCTTGCTGAAGTTCCTCTGTCCCTGAAAGCCAAATCACAGGGAAGCCTGCAGACAACTTTGTCATGCTGCTCTTTAAAAAAAAAATCTTCTATTCTTTCCATCTCACTCCCCCCAGTAAAGTAAAATTCCATAAAATGGTGGGGGTTTTTTTGTATTTACTTGAAAAATATTCCTTTTTGTTATATTTTACAGTTTTTTAAAATTTTAGTCTGCGGAAAGCTAGGACCTGTGCTACTGGGGCCTTTCATTTGCCATAGCAACAGGTACAGGGGGTCTGTGCATGTATAAGACATGGTTTTGCTTAGTGTGAACAGTATGATTTGGGGCCCAGGGGTTCTATAACTGTTTCAGTTAACAACAGTGACCTATTGAATATTGAGAATGATACACTTATTTGTGAATAGTTTGGAATTTTTTAAAGCTTACTTGAACATTTTACAATCTGAATTACATTGTTTGGGTTCAAATTTACAAGATAATTTTCCTTAGTCAGGCTTCTTTTATTTTAATACATTTTATATATTGGTAGAAGTATATATTTAGAAGTATACTTAAACATGTATTACACACTTAAAATTTGGAGTGCGATGCATTCTCAGACCATTGAAGAGAAAGCTGTCAATTTACGAACTGCTTTGACTGTATGCCCAACAGCTTGAAGCTGCCTCATAGAATGCCAGATATCAGACTATTAATGTTATTAACCCTTTTTGAAATACCCTCGGAAATGTTTCTTCTCAAAATAAAAAAAAGATGAAAGAAATTGCCAGATCTGGATAATTTCTTCTGTGTTTTTTTCCTACATAGTTAATAGGCATATCTTTTAATGTCATTGTCAAAATTTTTTGGAGTTTTTATTTGATTTTCATGTGCATTTTCTGGATTCCCAGGAATATGTTATTATGTTATAAACCCATTGAAAACAGTTACTAATATATTGTAAGGAAGATGCCTCACCTTGTCATGTGTTAAGTCTGTTTGGCTTGAAAAAAATTCTTACCTGTTCATCTTTTAAATTTCCTACCTTTTTTTTTTTTTTGAGGAAGGACTGTGTATTTTTTATAACTTACAGAAAAGTTTTAGGGTAGACTGTCAGTTTAGTCAATGTATTCACCATTGTGAGATTGTGACGTGAGGTTTCAAGTCCCTGTCCTGTGTGTTTGCAGGTTGCCTCTCAGGGTGGCTGTGCGCAGAGTCACAGGAACCTTTCCTGTCTCTGAGAGCTCTTTGCTAGGTAGACTCTGCCTTTGTTTCCTCTTCATTTGATTTATTCCCTCAAACTCAGCTTCAGTTGCTGACTTTGAGCCCTTAAATTCTTTTGCATCTGGATTGTACATCTTGATTGACAAATTTGCCTTTACATATGGTCAGATAATTCTATATTTGGAAGAAATATTCCTATTGTGTGTTTTATTCCACTGAACCTTTCAGTGTTAAATGTAGTTTGGATGCATAGGGAAGAATTAATGATTGGAAGATACAGAGTTGGTAAATTATTTATTCTGGCCCCGAGGAAGCTGAAAAGCTGAGTGAAAGACTAATAAATCATTTGTGGTAGTGCTGGTTGTCACTTCCAATTATTTTAGACTGTTTTGTGATAAACTGCAGCACCTGCTAGATATCCGCACACCCTCCCTTGATGCCGGTGGTGCAGCTTGTTTAGTCGATTATCAGAGGCAAGTTGTGTAAAGTTTATTTAGGTTGGAAAGGAAATTACTCTTTTTAAGTCAGTTTTGTTGCTTTTTCTCATTGCTTTGAGTGAAAGAATTTCTGTGACAAGACAGAGAATCTGGAATATATATACTACTTTAGCCAGGGGAGACTGTCTTTATCTTTCGTTAAATTAAATACTTGAAGAATCGGGCTTCTTTATTATTCCCAGACTAATTAAAAACTACTTCTACCAAAATGATTAGTTTGCCAAAGATCAAATCATCTCTTTGGTATGCTACCACTTAATAGAGAGTCACTGCTGCTGTTTGACCAGACCTTTTTCATCATTCTTTGTTTTTAATGGCCGAGGCTTTGAAGCTATTAGTCCTAAAAAGTAGTGAGGTCCCTCTTTGCATTGGTCCTAAACTCAGCTGCTGAGATCCTTGGAGGCGTAAAAAACTTGAAAGAAAGCTTAGCCTAGACTGGTCTGGATCTAGCAGTCATGAAATAGGGCCACGCTAAAACCCCTTCAGAAATAAATTATGAAAGTCATATAATATGCATGCTTCGTGCTCGGGATTACGGCCAGCTTTCCTGTTTCCATCTGAGTTTACAATCATTTATGTTCTAGCCCAGAACACTCTTTGTTTATATATCAGAGTAACTTGTTTTCACTGAGATTTTCAGCTTTAACATAAAAATACAGGAGATTTTAGAGGACTTTTAAGAGTATACAAAGAAATAATCCTTATAACTGTCTCGTATTCATTCAGTCACAATTTCACTCACCATTTCTCCGTGTAAACATTAAGCTCAAGTGTACCTGCTTCTGGGAACCGCAACCACCACTGCTACTATTGGTAATAACCAACTCTTTTTTTAGGGCTTAGTATGTGCCATGTACTATTCTAAGATTTTACATATATGAACTCATTTTAATACAACTCTATAAGGTATTTACTGTTCTTATCTGCACTTTACAAAGGGCCCATATAGAGTGGTAAGGCCATGGTGATTTCATTTTTCTTTAGAGTCTATAAAGGAGCAAAGTGTTTATATAAAGCTTAATTAATTAGGTTTAGGAACTCCAAATAGAGTAATAATCACCAAAATTCATCAAACATTTAATTTTGTGTTTAATATTATATATATTTTACTTTTAACTTCTGCATAATTAATCATTATCTTCTTTGTTATAATGAAGAAACTGAAGCTTAAAGAGGTTAAATTTGCTTGGAGGTGAAGGAGCTGGGATTTGAGTCAAGATCTGACTGCCTCTGTACTCTGTTGAGGGGTCACAAACCCTGGTCCCAAGTCTGGTGCTAAGTAATAAGCAGTAGAGAGTGTGGAGGGGAATGGGCTAGTGGAAACCCGGGCACCTGGAGGGCTTTTCCACCAGTGGTGCCAGAGTCTCTAGATCTAGTAATTTTTTTTTTGAGAGAAGTTAAAAATCTAGACTTTTTATGTAAAAGTTTAAATTTTAAAATCTTGGCAGTTCAGTATAAATTGTTTGCCTACTGGATATGGCTTGTGAATGTCAGTTTGTAACCTTTGTGTACTATGTTGCCTTTAGTAAAATTTGTTTTGAGGTTTTCCTTCTAACTTCATCCAACTGAAAACTAGTAAGAATCAATGAAACAATATTAACAGGATAGCATCAGTAAAATTTTATCCTTTAGGGCCGGAGTGGGCCCGGGTCCCCAACCCTGGGGCTTCGGACCAGGGCCAATCAGCTGCCTGTTAGGAACCAAGCTGTGAGCAAAGCTCACCTGAGCTCTTCCCGTCTCTCATTCCCGCCCCCCCTACCCCCGGCCCCCCCCCCCCTACACACACACTTTTCCACAAAACCGGTGCCTGGTACTAAAAAGGTTGGGTACCACTGCTTTAGTGGGATTAACAGACTAGATGAAATGTAATTATTATTTTTTAGTAACTCTATGTAGTTCATAATGCATCTCAGATGAGTTTCAGTTGAATTTTATTGTCAAGTTACTATGGCATGCACAGTCTAGCATAGAGCATAAATATCAAAGAATTAAAAATTAGAATCTTAAAAATTTAAGCAGGTATTAAAATACGTAAATGTTTATCGAAACTCTCTCTCTTAATGTTTTTCCTCTGGTAACAAAACCTTTCATTTCCTCCTTTCCCTGCTCCTACACATTTCTTTTCCTATGAATCACGTGGGAAGTTAAGATACATATAGTTTCCATTGAAATGCCTTTATCAGATTACCTGTAGAATTATATAATATGTGGAACGTTGTGACTTTTAATGGAAGTTAACAGAATTAGTCAAAAGCTTTTATTTATACGAGGTACTACCCAGTGGCAAGGTTTTAGTGAATGGGAACTGTTTGAAGTAAGTCAGTGGTTATTTGCTTTGGTTTATTGAATGCTTTTATGATACTCAAAATTTAAATAAAATATCCCTGGAGGCAACTTCAGTGTCATTTTATAACTGTTTGAAAAAAATTCAAACTAGTTGTTAGAGGGTCCTTCCACAAATCTAGGTTAAAGACCTAACCTAATGATTGTTGTTAGTAGCAAATTCACTATTTCAAAATAATTTTTCTTAATGGCAAAGCCTACCTTATAAGGTACTTCATCCAAAATCAATAGTTCTTTAAAAAAACGGCTTAATAAATTATGAATTCTTTAGTGTGCCCTTTTGATCCTTTGTTTATTATTTAATATGTAGGTAAAATACTTGTTACTAACTTAATTTTTTTGTTATAAGTTTGTTATGTTATAGGAGTGTTTTGATTTAGAGCATTTCATTCAATAGTGTTCAACTATTCATCGAAGTTTAGCTTTAAAAATTTAATAGAAAACATTTTACTATGTCTTTTTATTATAAGAAAAATATATGTTCATTACTGAAAAATTAAAAAAAAAAACACATTTGATTCCAGCATACTGAAATGACCAGCAAACCCCTTTCTCTTTTGAGGTTTTTATTTTCCTTTTCCACTTTGCTTAGCATTATATATTTATCTTTTCTGTGATATCATTCAGTTTAGTAGATTTGTTTTTAAAAGACATTGTATTATTTGAACAGAGTTCAAATGCACCTCCTTCATAGAGCTTTTTGTCCAGTAGCTGGAAGTAAACTCTCCTTTCCAACTTCCATGTGACTGTATCCTCTATACCTTGTAGTTACTTTCATTTTACCCCAGACCTCTTTGAGGACAAGAATTATCTTTTTTTTTTAAAGATTTTATTTATTTATTTTCAGAGAGTGGGGAAGGGAGGGAGAAAGAGCAATGTACGGTTGCCTCTCACATGGCCGTCACTGAGGACCTGGCCTGCAGCCCAGGCATGTGCCCCGACTGGGAATCGAACCGGGACCTTTTGGTTCCCAGCCTGCGCTCAATCCACTGAGCTACACCAGCCGGGCAAGAATTATCTTATATTTAACTTTATGTTCTTATAAGATTCACTGAGTGTTGAATGATATATAAAAGTAGATCTTCAGTTCAGTGTGTCCCTTGCATCTACCATTTGAAATAGAAAATGGTAGCAAATATATGAATGTGTTTTTTATAATTGTAATGGGTAATTCCAATAGGGCTTTTGTGGAAATGTGATTATACAAAGAAATCACTGAAGTCTATGGTGCTGATCTTTCTTTCTAGATCTAAAGATTTATCTGGTGTCTTATATCATAATTAATAAAGATTTATTATAATCAGATATGTCAAGTAATATAATTTGAAGGGGGAATTTTGCTAAATAAATGTCTATATACAATATTATAATATTAGAAGTCTGCAAAGAAATACTGAATTCTTGGAAGGTTTATAAGTAAATGGAGCATGGGAAATATGAAGTAATAATTTTTAGATATGGTGGATCAAGCATGGTATTATTTAGATTAAAGGAAATTTATAATGCTAGAGATGATTAGGTCTTTAGAAGTAATTGTCTTCTTTGTGGGTAGGAAACTGAAGTTTTGGGACATAAACAGTTGGACCAAAGTTGTAAGACTGCAGTGTACCAAATGCTCATTACTGATGTATTTTCAAATATATTTTGAATGAGTAAGTTAAATGTATTATGTGTAGAAGGTATTCATAACTTTGCCACTTGTACTTTAGGAAATTTTTACCAAAAAGTTTACCATTAATGTGTATATTAGAAAACAGAATGCTTGTATTCTTTAAAATATTTATGCTTTGGAGAATACTTAGAAGACGTAATACTTTCAAAACGTGGCAATGTTAAGGAAAGATGAAATAGAACGGGTTCTAGTAGTTTTATTTCTAGCAGCACTTTGACTTGTAATTGGAAGGTAGCTTTATGGAAACTTTTCAAGTTGGAAGAAGATTTCAGCTGGAGTGTCTTAGGGTCACTGGAAAAAAAACCCTCTATATTAAAATAAAATGTGTCCAATCTTTAAAGAAAAGATCTCAGAGTTTGCAGATGATCCTAAAATTGGAGCTAGAGGAAATAATGAGGAACAATGCAATCAGATTCAAAAAGATTTGGATTGTTTAGGTGATTGGGCCAGCAGATGGCAAATGCAGTTCAGTGTAGACAAATGTAAAATAATTATCTTAGGAACAAAGAACCAATCATACAGCACACTGATCAGGAAAAAATTTGTGGGTTATTGTAGGAAAACCATTGAAACAGTTAACCCGGTGCACAGCTGCAGCAAAAAAGGCAAGCAAGAAACCAAATTAGCAGACGGATAGAATATAAAGCAAGAGGCAATACTTATAGTGTATTAAGAAACTTGCTAGACCCCATCTAAATTACTCAGTCTAGTATTGGTTAATGGAACCACTTTAGAAAGAGTAAATTTTTGCCTTGGAAATAGACTAGAAATTGTAACAAGCAAATCTAATAATGTTAAAGAGACTTGAACTAATTTTTATGAACTTTAAATTTGTGAACCTTTATGGATATGAGCAAGACACCGAGTCAAAGTAAAGGTACTTTCAGGTCTGTCCACTATCAAAACTTGCTCTTAGTGGAGGACATGTATGGTTTCAGCTGCTTTCTTTCCAGTTTAGGTAGAAGTCTGTCCCTTACCTCTCTTGACTGAAGAAGCCTGAGCTGGTAGGAGGTATTTCTACAGCCCGGAAGCTGCACTGTAGCACCTAGAGCCATCATGGGCACGATATCTAAGAGCTGCTGCTAAGATGCTCCTCCCTGGTCTGTTGTTGCTCTTGAAGCAGTAATGTACCTTGCAAGCCTTATCCCAGGCTGTGCAGGCAGGACTTTGTGATTTAACTTCCTTCGTTCTGTACAAGCCTGAGTCTCCAACCTGGTCTCAGTTTTTGTTTGAGCTACTCAGTACATAGCCAGTACATTCCATTTTGACTTGATTATCCAGAACGTGTTTATTTATAATCAAGAACCCTAAGTGGTGTGGTGATAGTGCTCTGTATTTTAGCTTTGGCCATTGCATTTTTTTTGTTGTTGTTCTTCAGTATGTTGCTTTGTTTGGAGTGATGTTGGAGGAGAAGAAAGCTGAAGTGCAAATATCGATCCCTCTCTGCTTTCCTGTCTTCCTCCTTCCCTTTCTCTCTCTGATCTTTCTCATAGTTGAAAAGAAGAAGGAAGAATTTGTACCAATACCATGGTATCTGTACTTCTTATGTAAAATTTAACTTTATCCATGCAGGTGAATAGTGTCGCTTTGTTAAAAATGGTGTTTGATATTTAGCCTATCTGTAAAAATAGTATACACATTTCATTATATTTATATTTGGTATTTCTAAAAATCACTTTCTCCTTTTATTTTGAAGGAAACTTAATGCACGATTTTCTTAATGTCACATGAGTAATAGAGGGTAGAGTCTGGAATACTGTGTAAGGTTTTCTTTTGGTTTCTGTTGCTGTTGATTTTGGACATTGAATGAAATGTTTTGAAAAATAACACTTGTAATTTAGAAATAGTGGATTATATTTTAAGTTTATGGTGAGTTGATTAGTTAATATTTAGATTTGATTTTTATCACACAAGCAATGTTTTAAATAGTCTAGTTTTAAATAGCCACTAATAGTTAATAAAACCACTATTTAAAACTACTAAACAATTTATCACATATGCCATATTGACTTGTTTTTTTAGTTAAAATATTAGCCTAATATATCGATGCTTGAGACACAGCCACACTGAGTAAACTAGGGAAAAAAGTAATGAGAGCTCTTTTTCTTTTCTTTTTTTTTTTAGAAGTGGTATGCAGGGCTATTCCTTGGAAAATTTTTGAAATAATAATTTGATTTTGAGTTTTTTCATCATTTTTAAAAGTGAAATGGAACCCTCTCAATAGAAAGATATCCTGGAGTCTATTATTCATACACCTGTAGGTTGCCAGAACTTTCACTATCCTAGAACCGGTGTGTGTTGTGGCATATCCTGCATTCCAAAATAAGTATTCCTTGATTCAGATTTGACATCTCCACGTCCCCACTCTGTCCCATATTACATATAAGTATGGGCAGTGTTAGGAGAAAAGCTGTGTGACTGACCTATTCGAAACACCCATTTAATAGTCCTTTCTTAGAGATTATTCTTTTATGAAGAGCATACTTAGTTTAAAATGTTGGTTAGTATGTTCAGTGAAGGAAAACTGTTCTAGTGTTCAGGGAAATATCTTTGGTTGTATTGCACAAGTTGGGGACTGCCTGTATCACGTACGTCTTTTAATAAAGAAAATCAATATACTTAGAAAATTAATTATTTTAAGTAGGTTAGTGTTAAGGGTAGTTGAAGTTTTACATTCTAACCTTTAAATTGTTTGAGATCTTTGTATAATGGAATAGCATACGAATCGTTTTTTTTAGAAAATAAAACTGATATATCTTTTTTTAAAGGTTTTATTTACTTACTTTTAGAGAGAGGGGGAGGGAGAAAAAGAAGGAGAGAAACATCAATGTGTGAGAGATACATGGATTGGTTGCCTCTCAGATGCCCCCAACTGGGGACCTGGCCCATAACCCAGGCATGCGCCCTGACTGGGAATCAGACCAGTGACCTTTTGGTTGGCAGGCTGGCACTCAATCCACTGAGCCACACCAGTCACGGCCGTGAATAGTTTTTTCTACATTGTATACTTGTATAGAAAGAGATGTATGAGACATGGGGCTGAAATACTTAGCAGGTGATTATATACTGCAGTTGGCATGCCAGACTGCTGAAGACTAATCTGCATGTCTGCAAGGTTGCATAATGGTTCTTTTAAGATCAGAGTCAAGACCCTCTACCCCAACCTCCTTGCCCGCCCCCCCCCCCCAAATGAGTTTCTTTTATTGATCTTGCCTGCCCTGCAGGTTTCTCTTATGGCACAGGGTCTGCAGCTAGCCATTTCTCTTGCCACTTGCAGTTGAGCTCCTCTACTGCTGGGGTTGGGGTGGGAGGTGGGGCTGATAACGTTCAGGATTCCTGTGTCAGTGCCTGCATAAAGTTCACTTTCAGAGTGCACAAAGGGTAGGGAATGAGGTCTGTGGCTAATGCCCGCTTTATATACTACTGTTGGATGTTCAGGGGCTGCTTTTTCCTAGCCAAAAGCCTTTGTTTTAAAGTTATTGTTCAGTTTGGAGTCAGTTCCAAAGACAAGTGGCTTGGATAGCTTATCTTTGTAGTGAGATTTTTTTTACATTTAGCTCTGTTTTGACTGCCTGCCTGCCTGCCTATCTTCCTGCCTTTTCCCGTCCTTTCCTGCCCTCCCTCCCTTCCTCCATTGCTTCTTCTTTCCTTTTTTTTGGTGACAATTTTGCTTATTTCTGGCTTAAATAAAATGGTTGTTAGAAAATTCTTTGTAAAAATGCAACTTGTCAGTTTATTGTAAAAAAATATTAAGAAAGGATTAATATGTTTAAAAGTTTTAATATAAAAATAGAATCTTAACCATCTATTACTGTTTTTTGTTAACAGTAATGGACAAGAAATATAAATCTGTATCATCTCTTTAAAAAGTTGTGTAATCTTCTGTTTTATTTAACCAGTTTCCACTGATGACAATTTGGGTCATTAGAATTTTTCACTGTTTTGTATAACACTGCTTTCAAAATATTTGTAATAAAGTTTGTATGTGCCCCTCATGATTTCTAAAAGGATAAGTTCTGTAAGTGGAATTGCTGATAAAAGGGTAATAATTACATTGTTAAGGCTCCTGATACTTATTGCTAAAATTTACATGTTTCACTTCCACCAGAAATTTTTGAGAGTCTTGTTTATTTCCATATCAACAGCAGACTTCATAATTTAAAAAAAAAATTGCTAATTTTATAGGTGAAAAGTAGTACCTTGTGTTTGATGCTATTGACCATTTGTATTTATTTTATAATCTTCTCCTTAATATCACTTAGCTGTTATTCAGGTGTTTTTCTCAATACTAAATTACATAGTAAAAAGTGACCCTTTTCTGGCATGTTGGCAATATTGTTTTTTCTTCTGTATTTCATTATATATATATATTTTAAAACTATTGAGTTGAGGGACTTCCGCCAAGATGGCAGCGTAGGTGGTCGCACCCGCTGCCCGCACATCCAGAATGTCCGAACAAGGAATGCAGTAGCAAAGAGTTAAACAACCAGAACGGACAGAATCGAACTGAAGGGAAGTCCGACACCCAGGAGGTAAGAGAGGACGAACATCCAGGCCGGTAAGTGGAGCAGAAACGGGCGGAGGAAGCAGCGCTCATGGAGGGTCTCACGCCGCGAATTGCGCCGCTACTCAGGCTGCCGGTGCCTGAACAGGGCGTGGCTCCAAACAACGGGTGAATCCCGCAAGCCAGCGACGCTGCCGGAGAGAGGCCAGGGCTGAGCCAGCAGAGCCGAGTCTGGCAGAGGAGGCGGTGGAGAGCTGGGGAGAGGAGGAGTGACGGGAGCCCTCGGTGATCGGAGGCCGCCATTGCTTCCTCCCAGACCCCGCCCCCAGAGGCAACGTCATCCAAAAAGAGACCCAGGTCGCAGGCATCTGCCAGCTGACAAGTGCACCGAGGTAAAAAGAAGGAAAATGGCCAAAAAGGAGGACCACAACAAATTACAACTAATGGATGACAACATAGTCAACCTATCAGATGTGCAATTTAAAATGCTTGTAATCAAATTGTTAACAAAACTGGAAAATAGGTGGACGCAAATAGTTGAACAGATGAAGAATACGATAAGGATAATGGAGGAAGATTTACAGGGAACCAA
>PVJI01016499.1:0-38092 GCA_004026765.1 Micronycteris hirsuta | reverse complement strand
AGCGTGGAAGCAAAGGCACAGGGTGAGGCCCTGAGCTTAGGTACAGGGCCAACAGAAATTTGGCTTTGCCAGAATGCCAGTGAAGAGGTGGTGGAACATAAAATTGAGGAGGTGGGTTGAGGCCACGACAGCCTTGTGGACCAGGAGAAGTGGCTAAACTCTGCAAGTGAGGGGAGCCACTGGAGGTTTCTAGTGCGAGGGGGAGCTGATCAGGTGGGTCTTCCAGAAGGTTATTCCAGCAGGAGTGTGCAGCAAGAATATGTATATTTAACATGTCCCCTTAACAGTGAAAAACCCCCAAGAGCTTTGTGGACTTCATTTTGCACAGGGCTTAGCTCCAAAACTTGTCTATAGCAAACATTTAACACATTGTTAAATTCTTAATTGAACTGAGTCTAAGGTCGTGGGTACATCAGTGAATACACAAACATTTGTATCTCTCTCAGCTCCCTGAGAACTCTCCCCGGCAGGGACTGTCCCCTAGCCACACTTCTGCTCCTTGTCTCGGCCTCCCATTGTTCCGAAGCCTTGGCGCTTTGTTCTTGTCACTGAGGCAGACTCCTGACCGGTTTTCCACTGTAAACAACCCCTGGGGGTGGGGGCACCCCTGCTCTCAGACCTGTCGTGGCTTCCTTTTGCTAACTGGCATTGAAGACCCCCCATGACCAGGTCCACGCTAACCCTATTTCCCATTCCTTGTCCACACGCAGCCCCCACTCCAGCCAGACTTTGCCATCCTCCTTCCACACCTCCTTTCGTCCTGCCTCCCCCCGGCTCTTTTCCTCGCGTTCATCTGAACACCAGCTCAAGGCCCCGCGGTGCCAGCAGTGTGATAGAGCGTGAGGAGTCACAGAGACCTGGGTTCACGTCCCGGCTCTCCGATTCACTGTGCCAGCTTCGACACCGTGTGCATTCTTTTGAAGCCTCAGTTTTTTCATCCATAAAATAGGAATAATAATACAGTAGACCGCCTTATCCCCCCTATCCACAGGTATACATTCCAAGACCCCCAGTGAATGCCTAAAACAACAGATAGTACCAAACCTTATATATACAGACCTTATATACATACCTACCTATGATAAAGTTTGACTTACGTATTAGGCACAGCAAAAGATCAACAACAATAATGAAACAGAACAATTATAACAATACGCTGCAACTAAAAGTTAAGTGAATGTGGTCCCCCTCTGTTTCAAAACACCTATCGCACTGTGTGCGCCCCCCTCCTTCCCGTGATGACTGAGACGGCGCAACGCCGAGCGAGGAGGGCGGCGGGCGTGTGGGTGACGCGGGCGCTGGGACGGGGCATTAGGCTGCCGTCGACCCGCTGCGGCAGGAGGAGGATCGCCCCGCCACGACGCGGCCATGGCTTCCAGCCGCCACTGCGATGCCTCTTCCGTCTGAACTAAGCTCCTCCGTGCACTGAGGCGGCACCGTGTTTGGTCTGAGCACAGGCCAGAACCGGCGCGGGTTTCTGCTTCCTTCTTCACAACGTCACAGACCGGAGATTTGTCTTACTGTAAATCTTAGCAACCGAAGCATATGGGTTTTTTTTCTTTCCTTATTAAGTTGAGAACTTTCACCTTTTCACTTAAAAGAAGCACTTTAGGACTTCCCTGTGGCCTATGCGAATTGCTCGCGTCACTGTTCTCGCACGTCGGGGTCATTATTAAGTAACATAAAGGCGGCCGGGGCACAAGCACTGTGATACTGTGACCGTCAGTCCCATGACTGAGGCCGCGACCAGGTGACAAACGGGAGGTGGCAGATACAGTGTGGGTACGCTGGACAAAGGAAGGGTTCACGCCCGGGCGGGAGATAGCTGGACGGCGTGCAATTTCATCATGCTACTCTGGGTGGTGCACAATTTAAAACTCATTGTTTATTTCTGGAATTTTCCATTTAATATTTTTGCACTGCAGTTGACCATGGGTATCTGACACTGTGGAAGGAGAAACCTCAGATAAGGGGGGACTCTGTTATTTATCACTACTGATAAATAATGTCTATTTACTATCAGGGCTGACTATTCGTTGCAATAGGGCTACTGTGAAGAGTCACTAACACAACACATGTGCTGGCCCCTGCGCTTGGTAAATGGTGACACTCTCCCTTCTCCAACTCCTGGGAACTCCAGGAAGTAATTCCTGTTACTCAGGAGCTTATATGGAAAGAAAGTCATATTTTGAGGGAGTATGTATAAAGCACCAGACACTGCTGGACTTCTGTAATTATTCTCTCTACAGCCCTAAACCATAAGAATTTTTGTCCTCATTTTACAGATGCAGAAACTCGGACTGAGAAAGGGAAGCGATCTGGGCTCACAGAGCTATAAACCAACCCTGCTCCTGTCAGAGAAACAGCCACAAAACCATTATTAAATATTTACTACGTTCCAAGCACTATGCTGAGCACAGTGCACACAATGTCTCATTTAAGGGCTTTATCCTGAGAAGCTGGCATTAGAACCCGCCATGCAGAAGGAGACACTAAGACTCAGAGACGAAAAAGGCCTTAAATGAGGTCCTGCAAATAGTACCTGGCCGGGCTGGGGTTCAAACTGGGGTTCGTATGACGACAAGCCTACGCTACGCCCTCAGTCACTCTGCTGTGATGGTGTCCTCTGGGCCAGACAGTTGTCTGAACTTGGACTGCAGCCCTGTGAGGCTGAGATGGGCCTTTCCGGGTTCTCGTGGGCCCCGCCCAAGCCTGGGGTCCTGATGGCCACTGTTGGTGACGAGGGCCTCCCGCTGAGGTGGGCAGGACCAGCTCCCAGCTGGGTGTGCGCTGAACAACTGGCAACGATCACTGTGCCAGCCTGGACACTCACCCGATGGTGCAGCCAGCGTCAGCCTCGATGGTCCAGATGCAGTTGAGGTTGTGTTCGTAGGGAGCTGGGTACCTGGGGGACAGCACCTGCCCCGACACCTCTCCTTTGATTGTCCCTCCACACTCAGCTGAAAGAGATTCCAAAAGCATGAGCTTCATGGGCTGGCCTGTGTGCCAGCAACAACTCAGTGCCTCCTCTTGTCTGTGTCCCTGCGTCCCTCTCATTCATTCCAGGTGACTGAGCATAGCATATGGAATGCCCTGGATGTATTTGGAATCTACAAAGAACTCCTGCACCTCAACAATGAAAAGATGAAAAACCCAGTTTAAAAATGAGCCAAGGATTTGAATAGACATTTCTGCAAACAAGCACATGGAGAGGTGTTTGTCATCAGCAGTCATGAGGGAAAGGCAAATTAAAATCACAGTGAGATACCACTTTACAGGTACAAGGACAGCTAAAATAGAAAAGACAGACACTGGCAAGTGTGGGTGAGGATGAGGAGTAACTGGAACCCTCACACGTTGCTGGTGAGAATGTAAAATGGTGCAGCTGTTTTGGAAAACGGTTTCACAGTTCTTCAAAATGTTAAACACGGTTACCATGTGACCCCAGCCATTTGACTCTTAGGTATACACCCAAGAGAAAGGAATGCCTTTGTTCACACAAAAACTTTTACACAAATGATCACGGCAGCATTATTCGTAATAACCCAAAACTGGAAACAACCTGCACGTCCATTAACTCAATGGATAAACAAATGCGGTGCACGTGCACGGTACACGAACCGATGTTATCAGAGCATGCACAACACGCTATCATCATGTCTACCTCCTTCCCAAGACTATCAGCTCCGTGGCAGCAGAAACCTCATCTGACTCATATCTGCACAAGTGCCTACTATACTATAGTGTTTGGCACATGATAGATGTTTTAATAAATATTTAGCAAATGAATAGACGGGTGGATGATCAAACGAATGAAAAAAGCTTATTGCTTCCCAGGCAAATTATTATAACAATCTGAACAAGGAAGCAGGATCATGAAGAAGAGGGGGTTTATCGCCAAGCTTTTTAGGAAGGGGAATGATCGATGAACAAGATCCTGGAAGAAACAGGAGAGAATGGGAGCAACGTCATACATGGAAGACTGACCTTCACCTGTTGCTACCACCATGAAGCATCTCTAGGGCATCATGGCTCGACCCAGGACCACTCAGCCAGGGCTGGGAAAGGGGCTCTCTGCCAGTAAGGCGGCTCATCAGACCCGATTCTTTGCCCGAGCCTCACTTTGAGTCCTTCCCCCGTGGTGCTGTTGGGATGGGAGGTACCTATCTGACTGAAAGATGCAGGGTTGAATGGGCCCATAGCAGGAAGCGGGGTGGGGGAGAAAGGATGAACTGTATGTAGTGGAGAGGAAGCCCACCTGCCCCCACAAATAGAGGAGGTAGCTAGAAAGGCGGCAAGAAATTACCCATGTCCTTGGCTGGAGCTTCTTCCCATGTTCAGATGGAGAAGCCCCTCTGCTTCCCAGAAAGTGACTGTTTGGAGAAGCAGCCCTGGGAGCACTTCCTAAGGACACAGCTCCTTTCCTCAAGGGTCACTTTATCTGAGGACAGGCGGGTGGGCAGCAGGGGCCACGTGGCCAGCCTGCAGCAGCTTCACCAACAACACCATGAGACTACTCTTTCTGGTCCTCCCCCTTCTTCCCACCCTAGAGCTTTGGACTGTGGCATCCACTCATCAACGAGGAAAACGTCTGGATGCTTTAAGTGACAGCAGTCATTTCTGGCAGGCCATGATAAAGCCTACTACATGACATATGTAAAAATGTACACACATGATCCCAAATACACAGCCTCCCTCCCTCAAGTGGGGCCGGCGGGAGTCTCAGTGCCGAAGGCTTCTGAGTTTCAAAATATAAATATACTTCCTAGCACTGTTTCAGTGGGCCCTCAAAGTTCGGTCCAACTGGCAAATTTGATACTCAAAAGAACCTTACAGCAAACCCTTTCTGCAGAGAAAATTATTGCCTTAAAATGGGAATCGTCCTCTCTCCTGCCCATTTCGCTTGCTTTGGCTTGCTGGTAGCATGCTACCTGGGTCTGTTTATGTGTGTGTCTCCCTTGCTGACCTGGGACCTGCTCGCCTGTCTTCCTAGGGCCCCGTACAGGGCCTGGCACATGAGTGAAAGAAGGAAATAAAAACAGGGATGCAGGAAGAAAGGGGTGGGGCGTTACTGCGGACGGAGTCAACCTCAATCACAAAGACAGAGGAAGACTCTAGAGGCTACTTAGAGGCCACTACCCTGGTTGACCAGACTTAAAATCCTCGCCCGCAGACACTGCTGTCTGACAGTGCTGGAGATCCTGTTAAAACGCAGTTGTCTAGGGGGCAAGAACGCTGGCTGTTGACACTTCCCGCCACGCCGGCTCACACCTGCAGCCCCAGAATGGCCACCTCCCCACCCCGCTCCTCCTGGTGGTGAATTCTTACCCATCTTTCGAAGTCTCAATTGAAATATCACCTCCTACGCCAAACTTTCTGATATCCTCCAACACTTCATGCATAACTCTTATTTCAGTGCTTGTCTTGTATTATTAATGATCTGTTTATATGTCTTTTCTCCTTCCTAGGGTACGGGCTCCCCAAGGGCAGGGAAAAAGCTTTTTTCTTTTCTTTTTGTATTTCTCTGCCTCTGCTCACACCCCAGTACACACGCAGACACCGATACTGTCACGTAGCACTTGGTGGGCACTTACACGTTTTCCCAGTGGGTGTTCTGTTCTTCTAAGATGAACCAGTGCTGCAGACACACTGAGTCTATGGGACATGGGGACAGGGACGGGGAGTGAGGCAGGCCCGGTGTTCGGGGTGGGGAAGCCGGGCATGGCCGTGTGTGGGAATGCTGGGCGGCGGGGTGGCGGGGTGGGGCGGGGGGGAACGCATGCAGTGAGCTGGGTGGGAAAGGTGAAAAGCCGGACAGACCAAATGGCACATTTTGCCCATTTCACACTTCCGCCTTAGATCAGATTTCTCTTGCCCTGGGGCACATGGACAAGTCTTCCAGAGCCTTCCGAATATGCTAGCTCGTTGTTCTAGTCTTTCTTCAGGGTGAGGCGGATGACAGTTCATGGTCTTCCCCTTTCTTTCAACATTCCCCAGAAAAGGGAGCCCGAGCCCCATTTTTCCCATCAAGAAACTGAGGCCCAGTGGGTTGGAGACTCATTTGAGTCTCGGTGTTGCAGGAACCCCTGGGACCTGGGCAAAAGCTCCACCTCTTCTTTCTGATTGGCTCTCCTACCTCTTCTCTGACACCAGCATTACAATCCTGAGGGCAGGACTTGGCTCTGGTCCCCCGTGCTACGCATGTGAGCTACGCATGTGACAACGGCAAGCAGGAGGCCTCCTACCGACACAGGTGGGGAGAGGCCGGTCCCAGGTCCTGCGCTCTCCGCTCAGGCACAGCAGCTCCTCGCTGCCCCGCAGGCTGTATCCGGGGTCGCAGCTGAAGGACACGGAGCTCCCTGCAAAGTGGCCTCCGTCATGGACCTTGTAGCCAAACTGGGGGGTTCCCGGGTCCTCGCATCTGATGAGTTCAAAGCCTGGCGCAGAGAGAAAAGACAGGGTGAGCGAGACCTGTTGTGGCAGGAAACGCACCCCTTCAAAGCCCACTTCCTCGAGGAAGCCACGCGGCACGTGGGTCCAGGTCCTGATGGACTCATTCTCGGCCGCTGCGTTGCTGGGCCCAGGTGACCGTGTGTCATGGAGTGGGCGTTCCCCTGTCGCTCTATGTAAATGAGTTCAGTTGTTTTCCCAGGATAGCGCTTTAAATAGTTTTTGGGCATAGGTTTCAATTTTCTATTTCTTTTGTTGGACCCCATAGCATTTTGCCAGTGGGAATTTTTTTTTAAGATTTTATTTATTTATTTTTAGACAGAAGGCAATGGAGGGAGAAAGAGATGGGGAGAAACAGCAATGTGTGGTTGCATCTCACATGGCCCCCCTGGGGACCTGGCCCACAACCCAGGCATGTGCCCTGACTGGGAATCAAACCGGTGACCCTTTCCTTCACAGCCCGCACTCAATCCACTGAGCTACACCAGCCGGGGCATGCCAGTGGGAATTCTTCTTTCCATTTTGCTCACTGCGACACTGATGGGATGGCGCCACGTGGAAAAGTCACTGCAAGTGCATGTTTCAAACCTCAGGTACGTCCTGCTTACCTACGCTCGACAGGAAAGGGCTGGAGAAGGAAACCCCTGTGGAGCTGCTTCTGTATGGTGCCTCGCGGGTCCTCGCTCATTTGTTATGAACAGGAGTCTTACAGGAAGTATAATTATGTGCATTTTACAACTGAGCACATTGACTTAGAAAGGTTAAATAAATTGTTCCAAAGTCGGAGTCTCAGATGACAGAGATGGAATTCAAATACGACTCTATTGAGTCTCTCCCATGGATTCGCCTGCGGTCACAGGCCAGGCCCCTCTGCCCGCCCCCAGCCCGGGTGAGAGGGGTCCTGAGCAGACTCACTGGGTTGTTTTCTCTAACAGATCTACTGGGAATCATTCACATACTAAACACGCACCCATCTGAAGTGTGCAGCTGTGTCTTCGGTACGTTCGCAGAGTCGTGCACTCATGAGACAGTGAAGGTCAGGATGCGTTCATGAGCTCAGAGAGAAGCCCCGTCCACCCTCCCCTCAACCCCCTCCACCCTCGGCAACCCCCGCTGTCTTTCGGTCTCTGGCTTTGTGTGCTCTCGACGGGTCATAGTCATGAGTCCTATAATACGTGGTGCTCTGTGACTGGCTGCTTTTCCTTAGCCAGTGACGTTTTCAAGGTGCACCCATGTGGAGGCATAAGTCAGAACCTCATTCTTTTTAGTGGCCATATATTCTACATTTTTTTCCCACTCATTCATCATTTGATAGATACGCACTGTATTTTAAAATAGTCTGCAAAAGCACATTTCTTTGTTTCTCCTGGGCAAGTGGAAGCTCCAATAAGTGAATAAAATGGCAGTGAACCCAAAGAACGGGGCTGTGACTCTCAAGTACTCTGGGGCTTCGTACAAACTGGATGCTTTCCAGTTCAAATCCCCAGGAGTAAAGAAAGAAGTTAAAATCATGGAAAAAAGATGGAAATAATCAAGAATAAACTTTTTAGAAAATAGTTAAAATAAAAAAAATTATCCATGAATGTTTGCATCTTTTTACATCTGGCTATAGTTGAGTATTATTTTATAAACACCATGAATAGCAAAGGTTCTCTTTGGTGGCTTTCATTAAGTCTCAGCATTTATTACTTTTAAAGTATCAGCGACTGAAAGGTATGCTCTCAACTCGGTTAGCCACCAGTTTAGCCCACAGAGCTGTGGTTTAAGAAGTGGCAGCCTTTCCAACCATAAGCACCACGTGTTACTAAGAGGAACAACCAAACAAGCACACGCCAGTTAGAGAAAACCAAACCTATAAGTGATGGGCAGGTGAGCCCGAGTCCACCCTCCCAATGAGGCAAAGCCTGACTTATCGTCCACACAGATGCAAGGAAGACTTACTGGAAAACTGCAGTTCAAAGCCCTTGCTGGTGTTCTCGGCGTCAGTGACGAAATCGAGCCACAGGCTGCTGGATGTGCTGTTCAAAGTCACCCCCAGCATCTCAGAGCGGCTGAACACCCCCAGCAGACGGGCAGAGTTGTTGGTGCCATCATAGACCTGGACACAGGAGAGACCCCAGCCCAATAGCATCAGCATGACCTTATTTCCAACAACAACTTCTCACCCCACAGCCCGCGTTCCTGGAGTCTGGCATTGATAACACGGCTAGAGGGGCAGGGAGTCACCAGACGCAAGGAAGAGGGCAGTGTGGAGCTAGCAACTGAGCGAGTCCCGGGCCCCTCTTGACTCTGCGGGGTGCCAGTTCTGCACCCAGCCTATCTCTGTGTGAATCTAGTCTCCAGGCGCTGATTTCTGTTCTAACCTTTCCAGTGGCGATCTGCTCCTGTTCCCTCAAACCCCATATGGCACTAGCTTCCTCTTCAGCAGCCTGGGGAGGCCAGGTTGGGGCTGGCTGACTGCCCAAGCCATCTGTTTCTGCAGACAGGCGCGCTGAAAGAATGTGACATCTCTGCACCGCCAGGCACTCGATCCCATCCTTTCAGGAAAGGAGACAACTGCTCTCCTGCCTGACCCCACCCCGCTGTGGCAGTTGCCTCAGTTTTGATCGCTTTGCTGGACATGGCCCCTGGGACCCTGGCAGGATGGAGTTAAGATGACTGGTATGTCATGGTGCCTTTCCCTTCCCCAAGTTCAGCCTCTGTCCCTTCCCTCCTAAAATAAGGGCTCCAGCAAGGGCCTGCTGGGCTTGCCAGGGGGGGAATCGTGCAGGCAGCTGGTTTCCCTGACTCCCATCTGTCCCCTGAACTTCTGAGCACCAGCGAAGTCAACAATCATCTGAGTAATGAACTGGCTTCCCAGGTTTCGAGGTTGCTGCTCCTTTCCAGATAATTGTACAGATAACAACAGCAGTTGTGATTGAGTGAAGGACCTCCTAGTGCTTTGGTAAATATCAAAGATGGGATCTATGGGTGGGCGATGAATATTTGTGCATGGCGCAGGATGTGGTGCCAGCTGCCAGCAAATTGGAACAATATTTCCATTCTACTCTTTATGAAGCAGAGCTTTCTAAAAGAAGCCATCCTTCAAGCTAACAGTGCTGTATGTTACAAAGATTTGTTTAGGCCCCCAGGAGACTCAAGTCTGTTTCCAGATCCTATGTGATGTGGCTTTATAATAGTGATAGACTGAGAGAATTCCAGCGTTCTAACAGACATACGGAATGCACCAGTTCAGCTGAAGTGCTATAAAAAGTATTGTTACCCATGAAAGCATATATTGGAATTAATCAATCAAGGCATCAGTCATCAATTTTTGCTAAAATCACAACAGGAGGGACGACCAGACATCACGCACTTCTTGACGGCAGACACACCACTACCTATGGAGTTACTTTGCTGACCAAAAAAAAAAAAAAAAAAAAATCAAATCTGAATCAGATCGAGTCACTGGTTCCGATTTCTAACTTACAGGAAATACGGAGGACAGAGGACTATGTGAAGTGATGTTCTGGGAATGTGGTCAGTAAAATCCAGACTGTGAACAATTCCACTGGACAAAGGATCCCACCCCCTCAACACATAAATGACAAGTGGGGGAAAGAGATGGAGGCAGAAACCTAGCAATTAAAAGACATGGGAGGGAAGTAGTCCAATGTGTGGACTTTATTTGGATCCTGATTCAAATGAACTATAAATTTAAAACATATCAAGACACTTATGAGATCACTGGAAACTTGAGCACTCACTGGATATATGATGGTATTAAGAAATTGTTGTTAGTTAATAAAAGTATAATGGGAATAGGGTTTTTCCTTAATTTCAAAATATAATTCATCCTAATTCATTAAGAATGAAAATGGTCTTACTAAGTGTCATTATGATAAAATATTCATTGCAAAAAACTTAAAAAACAGAAAAACACAAAGAAAATAAAAGCTTTCAGCACACATAACATTTTGGTGACTATCTTTATAGGCTTTGTTCTGTGCATATCTTTCCTTATGCATATTTATTTCTTGATTTTCTTTATAAATACAAGATCAAACTATAGATGTGATATGGTAACAGCTTTTTCACTTAACATAATATACATATTTTTCAAAACATTAAATATTTTTTCCCAACAGCATTTAAACAGCTGCGGGAATTTCCATCATAAAATTAACCCAACCTCCAATACAATTATTCACACACCATTGTCCAGAATGTGTGCCCTGGCACACAAGAGGCACTCAATAAATGTATGATAAATAAATATATAAAGGACACATGAACAAAACCAAAGGGCGTACGTTTGAGGGTGGGAGGTGGGGATGGGTGGGGTGTGGGGTATGGCGGGGTGAAAATGGAGACAACTGCACTTGAACAAAAAAAAATAAAATAAAATAAAACAAACCATTGTTTTCTTCTAATACTTCTGTCCTTAAACCCACCTGTATTTATTTTGGCATACGATATAAGGTTCTACCTTTTGTTCCCCTGGTTGATCAGCCATTTAACCAAACCCCACTTGTAAGTATCTCATCCCCCACCAATTTTAAATCTCTCACTATTGCACATACAGTTACACGAACTTGCTTTTGTTTGCCAACTTTCTCGTCCACTGCATTCATCGGTTTGTCTGTTCCCATGCACGACCTATGCTGTTTTAATCTGCAGCTTTATAATACAAATATTTAGTAGGGCAAATGCCCCCTCACTTGTCTGTTTTTAACATAAAAAAATATTCTCCTATATTCACTCTTCTAGATACACTCAAAAAGAATTTTCTCAAATTAAAAACACCAATGAAACCCTCCCCACAAAAGAAAAAAAAAACAACTTGAGTAATTCTGACTAACATTTAAATGTATGAATCGATCAGAGAAAAGATACCCTTACATGGCATTAAATCTTCCTATCCATGTACACAGTGTCTGGCTCCCTTTAATCAAGTTGTCTTTCATATCTCTCCATAAAATTTTGTGTTCGTTCCTTGATTGCCATTGGGAATTGGGTCTTGGTATACATTTATTTCCAAACAGGACATAGCTTCTCTATAAGAAAACTGCTTCTGCAGTCCAGCTCATCACTACCTACAGGTGACGGGACTGTCCCCTGAGAAATCTGAGGGAATCTATGCACATCTGTTCCATCTTGCCTTCTTTTTTTTCTCTGCCAGATGTTTTTATTTTTCAGCTTTCTTGAGGTGTAACTGACAAATAAATATTGTATATAATTAAGGTATACAACTCGATGTTTTGATATACATATACCATTACACCTGACAGTTCAGCGAGACGGCTGGCTTAAAAATAACTATGCTAAATGGATAGCCTTTTACACACGGTGACAAGCAATGTGAACGTGCTGATGCCTGCCTGCACCCAGGCTTTGCAGTTCTCCGGGACATCCGTCTAGCACAGGGACGCTGGCTGCAGAAAACGCACATCTTCTGCTTTGTCAGATATTGCCAGATTGCTTTCCGAAGAGTAATACCAATTTAATCTCACTAACAACGTATGGCAGTTTTCATTGCTTTCTCTCCTTGCCAACATTTAGTATTTTCTGGCATTCTAATTTATTTCCAATTTCATGGGTGTGAAATGGTACCTTGTTTTAATTATGTCCCTGATTATCACTGAGGTTGAGCAACTTTTCATAAGTTTATCGACAATTCTACTTGCCTCTCCTGCGAATTGCCTGTTCATACCCTTTGTTCATCCATGAACATGAGATCTCCCCGCATTTATTTTAATGTCCTTCAAAATAAAGTTTATTTTCTCAGTAAAGAGAATTGTTAGGCTTCTTCCTAGGGATCTTATAGTTTTTTTGTATTATGAATGAGACCCCCAGTTTAGAAACACCAGCAGTTTTGCTGAACTTTCTTATTGTGTCTGATAGTTTATCGGTTGATTCTTTTGTATTTTTGGAATGAGACACATTTTACATACTTCCAATTTCTGTAGTTTCTTTTTCTTTTCTTTTGAGGGTGGGGTGGGGGTGTAATTATAGTGGCTGGGAAGCCAGTATAACCTTGAATACTATGGGCGACAGCAGAAATGCTAGCTTTCGTTCCACCTTACTTGGTATCTGGAGGAAGGTTTGTCATTAAGAATAATGTTTGCTGTAGGTGTTGGTAGAAACATTTTAACAGACTAAGAAAGTTCTGTCCACAGTGAGATATTTTTAAAAATCATGGATGAGATAGGATTTCATTACATGATGTTTAGGGATGCATTGGCTGGCAGCATCCTGTAGTTTTCTCTTCTGTTTATAGGATATTGGATTGAACCACATGCACAAAATTGCCAATATTCAATCAGTTTTGGCCTATAAAAATGGCAATTTCATAGGATTCACCCAATAAATAACATTATGAGCTATGCTAGTGACACATCCTCACATCTCCAGAATCAATTCCACTTAATACACAGCTAGATTCAGTATGTTGTATTTAGGATTTTTAGGTCTCTGGTTACAGGTGGCACTGGCCTCATAGCTCCTGTCCCTGCGCCACCTTCACCCCGCTTGGTGTCCATGACTCCGCTGGTGCCTCCTCTAAAACGTGTTGGGAGACGGGTCCCGATGCTTTCCTTTTCTGAGGCGGTTTGGTCATTTCAGGGATTAAATTGTTCCTTGAAGTTGTTAGCTGCAAAATAGTCCAGGCCCAGGGCATTTGAGAGAGGACATGAGGGACTTGCCATTTATTGGTTTATTCAAAAATTTTTTCCTGATATTAGTACTTTTATCTAGAAAAATTCCATTTTATCTAAGCTTTCAGATATCTTGGCTTACAGCTGTTCCTAAATGTTTTCTTGTTATTTTCATAACCTCTACTATATCTATGACCACTTTCCTCTTTCATCCGTAACATTATATATATATTTTTGACTTCTTTATTCCTTCACCAGTCCTGCCAGGCTTGTCTGTTTTATTAAAGTTTTCAAAGAAACTGTTGGTTTTGCTGATAAGTGCTATTTTTTTAATTTTTAGTCATTTTGCCTTTATCTTTACACGTATTTTTCTCCTACTTTCTTTGATTTTATTGTTGCATTATTCCAGCTACTCACACCCTCATTATTTTTAACCTAGGTGATATGCCAGAGAGTAACAGAGGTATATTAAAATCTGCCATGGTGACTGTGACTTTATTAATTTTTTTTACATTTCTGCAGTTTTTATTTAATTTATTCATGCTATGTTGTTTGGCACATAAAGTTTTACTGTGGATGATTGTACAATTTATTAATATAAAAGAACCTTCTTTTTCATTTCCTTATGAGATGTGGAAGAGTCTCTCTAATTTATTTTATAATAAACTGATTTCATTTCTCTGTGGTTCACCATCTTCTGTGCACTGCCTCCATTCCATTTTTTAATTGGGTGATCATGTTTTCCATCTCTATTCAATCTTCCCTCATCTCGGATTGCTCTGTTTTCATTATTGCCTATTTTTTTTGTGTCATAAATACAATATTCTCTCAAATCTTGTTAAGAATACAAATTAGGAGCTTTTAATAAGTTTTTTTTTCTCCTTGTTGCTTACAGAGGGGCAATTAGCTCTGACTCCTCAGACGGGTCCTCTTCTTCTGATCTATTGAATATTTACACACATCCAGTTAATTGTCTCCTCGGCACACCACTGCCGAGGGAGAACGACAATGGAGAACAGAAGTATCCAGCAGTCTCTGGGGGAGTGGAAGGGCTAAGCCAAAAGAGGCCATGGCAGGAGCTTCTCTCACTCCTGGGGCTAAAGTATGTGACTGTCGTGAGTGTGTGCGTGACAGAGAGAGACAGAGAGACCCAGAGTAACAGGGAGAGAGACAGAGAGAGAGATACTGTGGCAGCCCCTGTCCACTCTTGTTGGGCACCCGCACGGCACTGCTCTGCCTTGTCTGGCTTGTCAACAAAAGACAAATGACACACCGAACATCACATTGAGAGGCCGTCGGCTCTGTGCGGTCTCTCAGACTGAGTGCACTTCCAGAGCGGCTAGAGGGATTGGGATCTGGTCCCTGCCACAGTCCTGGGGTGTGTCCTCTAAGCTAGGTGGTCTTAGATGTGTTTTCCCTCTAGTTGGTCACACCAATCCACAGGCGGAAGTTCGTGTCACGTGTGTGAACTGCCATCTGATCAGGCCCCTTCTCAGTCTGGACCCTTTTTTGGGTATTCCACTTGCCAGAAATTCCTTTCCATTGCGTGCGAAAGGCACCCTTGCCTAGCAGCCTGTGGAAGCTGCAGCTATACACACTGCTTCACTGGCACACACATGTTGTTGCCATTCTCTACTATTGCATCAAGAGGTCCTTCCTGTCTTGCTGAAGTTAGGGGCTGAAATAAAGGAATCAGCTGGTACTAGGGGACGAGCTAGAGTGTGTGGGGGGTGGCGTTTAAGACACTTGTAGTTATTAAAGGTAAGGGACAGATTAGAGGTCACAAACGCAAGGAAACAGTCATTTCGTGGGTGAGAACGAGAAGACTATGTAGAAGTTTTGGAGAGGTGGTCAGATACAACAAACGCTGTATCTTGGGGAACACAGAGGTGGGGAGAGGCGGTGGGTCTGCATGGCCAGCATATCACGTGCACATTGGGGATTCTTCAGAGGGACAGGCAAGTCCTCGGGGTTGGGGACACACCAGTGTCCTGGCATATGGGCCAATTACACCAGCACAAAGGCAAGATGTTCTTGGAGGTGCCTGGTACTCTGGGCTCCCCCTCCACACGCTCCTGTCGAGGTACCAGAGGGGCAGGTTCAACCGGCAGTACGGCTACCGCTGACGGTGGCTGTGGGCGCTTCTGGATCCTACTTGGGGAAATATAACTGGAGGTTTCTTTTAGTTCCAAAACAGTCCTGTGCCTGCTCATGTCCCAGGAGGGCCTGAGGAGGGTGAGGGACTTCGAGGAGAAGAGCTAGAACAGGGATGGGCTCCAGGATACTGCCCGGTCTCCTGGGGTGCCTTGCCCTCTTTCCCAAGGATCTGATCCTGTTGAAGTTTTGGGGATCACAGTGTCCTAGGAATGGCTGTTCAGCCAGGTCAGAGCCATAGTCCAGCCTCCTGAGGAGGACACTACAGAGGCCCAGACACAGGAGGAAGAGGTTCTTCGTCAAGAAGGTCAAGGTCAGTACTGGAAAGCTGGGCAGGCGACAGCAAAGATGAAGTCTGAAGCCTGGGGAGGTCCTTCTAAAAATCACAGAATTTTGTGCCTGTTTTCCTACAACCCAGCAGGATTAGCTGAGGTCCTACTACCTGCAGAAGCCCTCCTTGACCTCTGACCTGAGTGTTACGCCCCATGTTCCTCCCTTCTTACTCTGCGAGTCTCGGAAATCCCTCTCCTGTCTATGGTTAAGTTGCTCACTGGATCCCGAGGCAGCCTGACAGTGCAGTTGGGCACACGCCTGTTGGCTGTGTCTTAGGTGCTACTCTGAATCGAGGGCACCCTAGTGAGCAAGCTCGAGCCCTGGCCAAACTCTGCGTGAACTCCAGCAACTGAGGGCCCTTCTGCTGGTCCCATCGGCCCACGCACAGAACCGCTGCTCATACTCCCTTCACAGCCTGAAAACGACAAGCTGTGCCTCAAAATGCCGTTTTTCCCTGCAGGGCTAACAACAGCCCTCATCCCAGAAAGCCTCTGCGCCGTCCAGCTTCACCAATTCCATCAGCAGTGCTAAAGAGGGAGGTCACCTTGGCCCTGCTGCCCCCAGGTGTACCCTCTGCGGCTCTGCCGTCGATAATGAACAAGCGGATGGAGAAAAGTGAGGCCAAGGGGGAGTCCTGAAGACATGGCCCTTGGAAAATACAAAGCCCTGGCAACCCCACAGGGAGATGCACACTGTGTTTCTGTGTCTCAGGCGCTCAGAGATCGAAGAGCTTGAGAAGCTAAAGGCAGGGCTCCAGTCCCCACTGGGCCGCTTTGCCATAATCAGTTCTATTTCAGGCACACCCAGTCCCACATGATCATCTCGAGGGCACATGCCCGATCATCTCGAGGGTTCAAGGATAACTAGGTAAAAGTGAGACATGCCTGCCCAACACACACACACACGTACAACCTGCCCCTCCCCTGGAGAACACATGCCCCAGGGGGCGGTCGAGCAACGTCCGCGCATACAAACTGCGGTGCGTCCATCACCCCTAGTTAGAACGCCAAGGGAGGGGCGTTATTTAACGGGTTTCTTCGCGTTCTCCGGAGCAGTGGCCTCTTGTTGTTTCTAATGTCGAGGCTTCTCTGACTGCAGGGAAGAAACCGTAGCAGAGTGAGCTAAAAATGTGTGTTGGCCTAGGATGAAAATGGAGACTCTGTGGGAGATTATCTTAATAATCCACTTTAATTAAGGCAGCTCTTTGATAAATTCTCCAGTCACGTCTTTGATTACACACACACACACCACGTTACTGAAGACGTGTTCTTAATCACACACACACACACACACACACAAGCCATACATATGCTCGGTGCCTTCATTTCCTCCCTATAATCCAAGGCCTGTGATCTCCTTCTCCTACGTATCTCTTAAATCGACTTTCTGTGACCCCGCTGCCACGCAGAGGCCATCATCATGACACACCGAAGCTGCTGGAACAGCCCACTAGTGAACCAAACGCACGACAAGTGCACACGCACACAACACACGGAGCCAGGTGTGCACGGACAGGTTCCTCCAACCCAGCAAATACAGAGACAGAGATTTGCACACATGTGGGGACATATGTATAAATGTACTTATATCCACAAACACGTCTCCACAAGTACACACACACGCACACACACACACATATGTTATGAGCTCTTTATTAACCAGGTTGATGGTCAGAGGTCACAATGGAAAACGTGATATACTGGCCACTCCAACGGAATTTCTTCTTCTTACTATGCGGGCTAGCCATAATCAGTCACACGTGTATTTGAGAGCAGTCAGCTCAAGCAAGCACTAAAGCCACGTTCTTGGATCCTCACATACCCCTTCTCTCTTAGGTCCTCACTTTCTCCCAGCTGAGTGAGGACGATACCTCGGGACACAGGAGGGAGGAAGAAGAGCCTGGGTCATCCACACAGAGATGGATGGATGAGTGAGTGCGGACCACACTTTCGCACATGGTCACGTACTTGCCGTAAGAAATCGATCAATGTTACCTTGAGGACGTCTCCCTCAGAGAGCTCAAACGCCCTGGCTTTCAGCTGAATGCCCTTCCCTGGCTGGGTCTGGATGGAGTAGATGCATTCGTGGTTGTTGTTGTAGTTCACAGGGAAGTTGGGGGACAGCAAAGTGCCCTGAGTGCCTGTGACCGCATTCCCGCACTCAGCTGGAAAGAGAATCACAATAACCACAGATTAACTCCCGTCGGCTACATCCAGAACACAGCTCACTGTGCTGGAGAACCTTACAGAGACGGCAAGCTGTGGGCCTTGCTCCCCGCCCAAATGCCTATTCATCTGCCCATTTGTCTGTCTTCTTGTCTGGAGGACTGCTTACCAAGCTCCTTTCCAACACCTGCCCACCTACGGCTCTGCTTGGTTTCTTTGTCTTCCTCACTCTGTCTGTCTGTCTCTCTTTCGCAGAAACAGAAACGAACGCACCAAGCACCCTTGCTTCCACGGCACGATGAAGCAGCCGTTCCCCACACCCGTTCACACTGTATCGTAGCAACAAAAACGACTGAGGGGGGGCGTCAGGGAAGGCTGGTGGCAGCCAAATGAGGAGAGACGAAGCCTGTCTGTGTTGGAGGACAGAAACTAGGAGAGGACAAGATCGAGTAACAGTTGCCAGCATCTTCCTAGCTTCACAAGGATCATTTCTGTGTTAGTAACAATAAGCAACCTTATAAGGTGGGCGCATTTACTATCCCTGTTTTAAAGATAAAGAATCTGGTATTTCACACTTTAGATCAGGTCTCTCAGGTCATGAAGAGGAGGGTGCTGAGACCTCAGCTCCATTGGTCCTGGAATGTAGGGCCCCTGAATCCGTGGGGAAAGTTTTAGCACTGACCCATTGAATCCCTATTTCTTTCAATGCCAGTGAATTCACACCCTCTTCACAAGAACTCTTTCTTCCCTTCTAGGATCAGTCATTGTTTCCTCATTGTCCCCGTAATTTGTTTATGGCAGGTATCACCTTTCACTTGACGTATTTCTATCACCTCCACCGCACTGAGGGTCTTTTACAGCTTGGTCATAGCCCTACGTCCCCACCACCCACTCAGCGCCTGGGCAGGGTGGCCTTCGCGGACGAAGGAGAGAGAGGACGCAGCTCAGTGGCAGGGTGTGTGCTGAAGAACCCTGTGATTGACTTTCTAGGGCGCTTAATAATTGTGAAACCCCTCCCTGTTCTCCCCCATCACAGTATCTACAATACTGCACCCTGGTTGCTTGTTACTGGCCTGGACCCCCCACCCCAACTGAGTTGCTTGAGAGCTAGGGTTATGCTTAATGAACCTACGAATGTCTAAGGCTTAGCCCAGATCATCTATAAACTAAACATTTTCCAAATGAATGGATGAGCGCACATGGGGTACCCTGACCTCAGAAGATGTACAGTCCTAAAAATAATTAGGCTCGGAAGGATGTGAAAATACAAGTCCAGATGGCAGGTCCATTTCTTTTTGTCTGGACATATGGGGAATCTGGAGCACGGGTTGAATCTCTGAGGCTGATGCAACATGTCTGCTTTCTCTAAATCACCTCCCAGTGCCCCTCTTCCAGGCATAATCCTTGGCAGGAAACACCGTAAGGTCAAGCAGTGGGCCACTGATTTGAGCATATAGCCCATCTTAACCACCGTAAGCCTGGAGTAGTGAGCCAAGGCAATGCGGATGGAGCATGGAGTACAGGAACATTCAGAGTAGAGCCTCTCATGGGCTTAGTTACACCCTTACATGTTCTCTAGTCCCTAAGGCTGCTCCTGAGACCTTCGAAGACAGTGACCCTGTCCCACCACCAAATCCCCACTTTTTCAATGGGCCCTACTCCCTGGACTCTCTCCAGTTCAGGACCTGCTTCAGTTTCCTAAGACTTTATGTAAGTCATTCCTATGGACTGAATGTCTATGTTCCACCCCAAATTCACATGTTGAAGCCCCAATCCCCAATGTGATGATATGTAGAGGTAATCAGGTTTAGATGAGGGCCTGAGGGTGAAGCCTTCATGATAGGGTTAGTGTCCTCATGAGCGGAGGAAGAGCCCAGAGACCTCTGTGCCCTGTGAGGACACAGCGAGAAGGCCGCCTGCCACCTGCAACCCCAGAAGAGGGCCTTCACCAGACACCAAATCCACTGGCACCTTGATCTTGGACTTCCCAGTCTCCAGAACTGGGAGAAAGAAATGTTTGTTGTTTAAACCACCTACTGCACGGTGTTTTATTAGAGTAGCCCAGATGGACTGAGACAGCCATCATGTGTGCTGGAGGAGAAATCTAGCTTTCCAGGACCCTAACCTCGGCGTGTTTGCAGAGGGACCAACTGTGCTTGATGCGTGTGTGAGCTGGGGCACGGAACCAGGTGAACGGAAGCAGACAGGTCCCCTGTGGGCTGCCGACGATTTAGGCAGATAAGTTTCTAGAGTGTGTAGATTTCCTGGGTGCTGGCAGGTGGAGGTGGGAGCTTGAGGAGGAAACGATGAGGGCTATGCACATTCAGACATTTATCACTCAGTCACATCCCAGGGGCGGCTCTCCAAAGCAGCTCTCCATCATCTCTGGGGACACGCACCATTTCCCTCCTTCTAGGGAGAGGCATGTGGTGCAGATTAGCATGGAGTCTGGAGGCAGACGGACAATTTATATCAGCTTTCTAAAGTTCAGTCTCTTCATCTGCCTTCATCTGTGTAATAATACCACCCTTATAAGAGTATAGAAAAGAAATGCATGGTACTCGACAACAAAATAGGTGAACACACGGGGGAGTGGTTAGCACATCGTAGGCCCTCAACAAATGTTATTCCTCTTCCCTTTCCCTGTCGATCCCAACTGCATCTATGCAGCTTGCCGGCTTCTACCCGGAGGCCCGACTGCCTGTGCTCTGGGACTGGCAGGAACCCCGGGAAACTCTTTGGGAAGTGTGCGTTCGCTGCCTGACATTTCCAGCAGCCTCGCTGTTTCTGATGCCTCTTGTCTTCTACCTCGTTCCTAAAAGCTGGCCTCCCTTAAACATGGGCTTTGGCATCTTCCCGGACCCTCTTCCTGCCCCTGGTTTCCACCACAACTGTTTGCCCAGCGCTGCCAGCATGACCTTCTCCTCCTCCCGAAATGCCCCACACCTTTATGAGGAGGAAAACGGGGTTGACAGCCTCAGATGGGGCCAGCCCTTGGCCAATCCCTAGGTCCTGATCCCCTTCCAGGGCCTTGTCCTGGGCACCAGGGAGGGTACAGGAGGATAGAGGGACATGGCACTTGCCTCTGGGAGTTTCTTCAGGGGAGGTGAGTGAGCAGATGCAGTGAAAAGCCAAACATGAGCATACAGTGGGGACAAATCAATGGTCCAGAGAAACAGATAGTCCAATATATACCCAGGAAAGTGCTGCTGCTGGCTCAGGCACCTGTGACTTCTGTCGTCCCCATCGGAAGAGGCCTCCTTAGGGGCAGGGGCTGTGTCTTATCCTTCCGCCTGAGGTTCCTGAGGCAGAGGGTTAGGTCTTCTTAGTCACTCGGGGGCTCCCAAGGACAGGGCCATGTTCCCTGTGGTAGACTGGGTCCCCTGGGGTCGGGTGTGTCTCTTCCACATCAAGTTCAGGGTCCTTGAGGTCAGGGGCTCTGTCACCCCGTCATGCCATAAATTAGAGCCCTGGGCTATTCATCTCCGTCTCATCTGAGAACGTTCCTGGAAACACTGTGTGTCATTCACTTCACACCTACAGAGCATGTGGCAATGGGGAGCCTCCCCCTGGGGGACATTCCCATGAGACCCCCTAGCCCGAGGTTCAGGGGCAGGGCCGGTGGTGTTTAGAAGTGATTGTCATTGCCGTGTGTTATTAATAATATGTGAAAGAGAAGAAAAGTGTCACAATCAAAATATTGTGAGGTGCCACGAACAAGCAGTAATTGGAATAATGAGTTAAAGGATGAATTTATGCAATGCGATCGAGGGCAAAAGCTTAAGGACTGTGTGCATTTGTGGTCCTGGAAAATCCCATTCAAGAAAAAATTTCCCCCAGAACCACATAGCTGAGGATATCCTCCCAGAGAAGGCAAGAGGTGCTGACGGCCAGATACCAACTGGACCCACACTAGGGAGAAACGTGTGTGCCTGAGGGTGCGCCCGGGTCAGGGCAGGCAGGCGTCCCGAGGACAGTTATGAGAGAAAGGCTAAACTCTGGGATTATTTAATTGGTCAAACATGGAATTCTGCCTCGATTTGTATTAATGTTTCCTTTCTGAGATTATAAAAAGTTATTGGATATTGCTTATCAATAAATAATGATAAAAAGGGTATTGGCAAAATGATGGTAATAATAGGGCACTCATGGCTTACATAAATGATGCCATCTAAGCTGGAATAAAGCCTGTGAGTTGGATATGGTTTTCTCCAGCTCAGGCTGGGGCTGGGGCTGGGTGGCCCGTCCAAGATCTAACAGCTAGTAGGAGGCAGAGCAAATACTTGACCTTGAGCCTGGAGACTGAGCAGCCCGAAGCCAGCCCTTCTTGCCCGCTGTCTTACAGCTAGCCTCTGCAGAGCCTCAGGGCTACATGGAGTTGTCTCCAGCAAGGATGACCTTATGGGCCCTCAAGATGCTGGCCTGTTTCAGTCACTGCGGTGCTGCCTTTATCTGCTGATGCATTGGGGTTTTACATACTGTTTCATTCCAAGTATGAGTTATATGGCTAATAGCCAGCATGGTAAGCACTGCACTACTCCTGCCTGTGTTGTATCCAGCCCTGCAAGTATTGAGCAAGCGGAGCCATTGACCTTATAAATGAGGGACAGCCAGCAATTGTCCCTGTTGTCTTTGATCAACCTATTTCTCCCCGTCCTCCGGGCCTGGAGCTCTGGCAGGGAGGAAGGCAGAGCCTTGGGTTAGAGGGCTCCTAGCTCCCACTCTCTAACCTCCCCGTCTGCTGTTCTCCCTGTTGCTTGCTCCAGACTGACCACCAGGCTATTCCTCCAGGTTCAGAGCCTTGACAGTCTGTGCCGTCTTTTCCCAGCTATCTGAGTGATTAGCTTCTTGGATCCCTTCTGATCTTCTAAAATGACAACCCCTCAGAGAGGCCTTTGCTGACCACTCTTTTTAAAAGAACAACCCTACCTCCAGCAGTTTCTAAGCTGACGTTTCTCTCTGTACCTCTCAACACTGCCTGACATACTAGATATTTATGTATTTATAGCTTATCTACCCCACTAGGATGTAAGACCATGAGTGGAGAGACTTCTTCTGTTTTGTTCACCTTTGTATCCTCAGCACCTAGACGCCTGCCTGACACGCAGTGAGTGGTCTGTAAATACGCCCAACTCTTGCTTCCTCTCTCCTCACCAGCTGGATGGACGAAGTCTTTCTGGGGATCCTGAAAAGCTAGCACCCCCACCAGACTAGTACGAGCACTCTCTACTCCAGAGATTGGGTCTCTGTGTGGGCAAAGGTCATACCTCCTTCCTATAGGCCCACCCCCTACCCCCACCAATGCTGTACCCAGATTTCTCTGCAAGAGGCATCCTAAGCCACCAGGATGTGTTAGGGGTGCAAGGGAACAGCACAGAAGTCAATTTCCTTAGAGTGCCTACTTTGGATCCGCTTTACAAAGGTCAGGTCAGGCTCTAAAACAGCCCACGAAGCAGGTATTGCCATCCCTGTACTGATGAGCAGGCTGGAGCAGAAGCAGGTTAGGCCACCCAAGGTCGCACTGCAGGTAACTGGGCGCTAAGGCAGTCCTCACCCAGGCCTGCTGGCCTCCTGGCCCACGTGCCTTCCACCACCTCGCTCCAATTGACTAAAGCTTGGCCCACCCCATTAGTGAAGCAAAATGAAAGCACGTGACCACCTACCAACACACCTTGGCAGAGGCGAACTCCACAGGCGCCGTCTGCCCCCCAGGCACGTGATGCGGGCCGTGCCCTCCAGACGGTACCCGGGGAAGCAGGAGAAGGTCAAGGTGTCGCCTACGCCAAACTGCAAGCCCTTCCGGATGCTGTAGGCAGGGACTTCGGGCTCCTCACACGGCTCCAAGTCATATTCTAGAAAGGTAGCAGGAGAGCCGGGTTCAGAGACAGAAGATGGGAACGCAGACGAAGACAACAGGGAGAAATGAGCTGGAGATAAAGGCAGACAGGGGCACAGAGCGTGCACACACTGACCCACGAATGGCAAAGAGAGGCTGGGAGACATGCCGGGCGCGGGTGGTCTCGGGGCCTCCCTGTGTGAACAAGGGAGTATCTCTGAGGTTCCTCGTGACTTGACCTTTCCCTCCTTGCTCCTTTCCTTCATATCAACCCCAAGCCTCAGGGCTTGCAGATTCCTGCCTTTATCTCCCGGGCACTGAACCAGATCGATCCAATCCGCCCGGTTCTAGAGGGTCAGAATGTGTGACCCAGCTGAGGGGAACCCCCACTGGGAAGAAGAATTCAAATGTTTCACTTGAAGCTGTCTTGGTGATGCTGGCACTTGAAGCAGTTGTCAAGTGTGATGGGGTGGCGTTTGTGGGTCAGGAACCTGCCTGATACCTCTAGTAATGGCATAGGTGTGACCACCCCTTTTCCCCAAGGGCGTCTCCCTCTGGGACACAGTTTCTGGAGGCTCTGTGTGGTGAGGAGGAGGGTCTGTCTCAGACAGATGAGGCACAGTGGCTGGATGTGTCTCATCTGGGAGGCCAGGCCAGGCACATGGCAGGTGGCTTCTGCTGGAGAAACAGCAGGGGCTAAGCTGGGCCATGTCCACTTCCTAGAGGCCAGACATCTCTTGCCATCCTGGCAGGGTCCCTCTGATATCTCTGCTCACCACTGGGAAGAGGAGGGGACCCTGAGGAGCAATGGGACAAGAACAGCAAGGGGACTCGGTACTAGAGGAGCGAAGGATCCTCTTTTCTCCTTGAATGTGACATTAAAGAGTTTCCTTTTCAGGATTCCTAAACACAGAGAAATATCTACTCCTGCTGTGTTGGTATGGATGAAGAAGCCCCGAACAAGACTGAAATACTCTCATATGCTAACTTCAACCCTCATTCTTCCTCTTCTACTTTTTAAAAAATTGCTTGGGTTTTGAAAAGCAGGAGGGGAATCAAGAGAAGTATCTGGAATTGCTAGGGCAGAAAGGGACTTCTGTGAATTCCTCTAGTTCAGCCAGTTGGTCAGGTCATGTTCGGAGGGAAACCTAATCACCTCCAGAGAAGGAGATTCCCCCCAAATCCTGCTAACTCCTTCCAAGCCCATTACAGGGAAGTTCTTCCTTGCGTCTGACCCAGTTATCCTTTGTGCAGCAGGGAGGTTGTTCTCCCAGAGACTGGAGAGTGGAGCAATATCCGTCTGTTAGGAAGACCAGGGGCTGGCAGCCAAGGGAGAGACAAGGCACCCTTCCCCCAAGGGGCCCACACAGGCTTTACCTGAGAAGGTGATGTTGAATCCTTCATAGGACATGGAGAAGTCGGAAATGAAGCGGACCTGGGCGGTGAAGTTGCCATAGAGACCAGCGCTGATGGGGGCTGGCAACCGGGAGCCGGTCAGCTGCCTCAGAGGCTGGGTGAAGCTGCCATTTTCCGTGATGAGGAGGTAGTCATGGCCGCTCTCCAGGTGGAAGGTGTGGAAAGTAAAGAACACACCTGCCAAGAGACCAGACGGGTCAGGGTGATGACGATGAGAAGCCTGGAGCAGCCCAGCTGCCAGAAGGGATCTGCACAAACAGTTCCCATTTGTAAATGTCTGTGGGTATGCAGAAGTACAAGCATGCCCTGGTAAATCCACATGGGTGAACCTGAATGAATGAACCAGAATGAACTGCATCACACCATTGCCCACAGGTCCAGCCAGGGAGAAGCATATTGCTTTACAGTTGTCAAAACTTGGAAGGAAGATTTATGGCTAGTTCTAGGAGAATACTTCATATCTATTCATTCATTCATTCAACCAACAAGTATTTGCATATCTGTTGAGTACTTCCTATGGGCTATGTAGGCGCAAGAGGATATACCAGACATTAAACCAATAACTACAGTAGAGTGATTGCTATAATGAGCATGGATAGAAGTGCCATGGGGGTGGGGGGTACAGAATGGGAAGCAGTTTGCTGCAGAAAGGGGTGTGTAGGAGTGCCTCACTAAGGAGTGCTCATTTGATTTGGATCTTAGAAGGATGCATAGGGATTAACCAGGTAGGAGGGGAAAGGGCATCCCAGGCAGGGGACTGGTGTGGGTGAAGGAACTTGTATTCTAGGGCTCAGGGAAGCCCACAGTATGGCTGGACACACTCAGCTGCTGGAAAGGCAGGCTGCAGCTAGGCTGGATATTTAAGAGGCAGAGAGAACGGTTAGGATGGGGACAGCCATGCACTGGGCAAGAGAGGCTGGGGCCAGGCAGAGGGGCTGAGAGCAGGAAATGGACACAAGACCTTGGCAAGGAAGAGTGGACAGGAACCAGCAGCCAAGGTGCAAAGGAGGAATGAAAGGATGACTAAGAGCATCTTGACCTGAAGGAAGGTGGTGTCTTTTGCCACCTGGGGTAGGACATACAGGAGGAAGAAGAGCCCATGGAGGAAGGGTAATGGACTTAGCTTTGACACCTTGTGTTTTCAGCATCCAAGCACTGATAAGTAGTGGGCATCTGGGAGTTCAGGTTTGCGGTTCAGCATTAAGGTCGGACTACAGCAGCAGATCTGGGAGTAGCCAGACAAGAGGCGCTGTTTGAAGCCATAAGTATGGAGCGGGGAGCCAGAGTGGGGCCAGGAGAGCGTCAGCAAAGGGGCAGAACGGAGGCTTGGGGAGGAGTGGCGTGAAGGAGACAGGGAGAAGGAGGAGCAGTGCGAAGAAGAGAAAGCGAGTGCTCTGCTGAGGGGAAGGGGTTAAGGACACTGAATGAAAACGATAATAGCCATTAATATCGGAGCACTAAATATTTGTGCGTCACCGTCCTGCGTGTTCTGTTACTCTGTAGCAGGCCCCTGTCCATTGGGAGGGAAAATAGGAACACTCATTCAATCCTGCCAATAACCTTACGACAAGGGAACGATTACTCCTATCCGCATTTTACATCTGGGGAGACTGAGGCACAAAGAGATCAAGTCACTTGTCCAACGTCACCCAGAGTAGTTGGTGGAGCTGGGGCTGAACGGAGGCAATGTGACTGAAGCGTCTGTGCCATGAACTCCTGACACGACACTGCCTCTCTCACTACACAGAGACACCAGGTAGTAAGAAGGGTCAAGGGGTGCAAACGGTTATGAAGCAGCAGGAGCTCAACACCCAAAGCGACCTTTGAACTTGTCCAGACAGCTGTTGTGCTTGTGTACATACGTGTAAATGCATACCCACCCACGAGCGTGTGGGTCCATGGGAGTATATGCCGTGGATGTGCTAGGGCAGGAACGCGGCTAGATCAGGGGTGAGTGCTGGACCCAATTACTATTCAAAGTCCATGAACCAGCAGCGCAGGCGTCACCTGGGAGCTTGTCAGAAATGCAAAGTCTCTGCCCCCACCACCGACCTCTGAGTCAGAATCTGCATGCCAACGAGATCCCCAGGTGATTTGCAGGCACATAAAAGTTTGAGAAATACTTCTCTAGATAATTACTGACACATTTTTGATAAATGATGGTTGGATTCAAGCTCTTAACACTAAAACATTTGAGATGTTTTCATATTCTTATCGCTCTGTTGGTAGAAGCGGGTGAGCCTGGCGTATTTGCGATTCTATAGGTGGGGGTTGGGGGAACAAAGAGGTGGTGGGACCAGGGGTGTGCCCCTGTGCCCAGGCAACCGAGATGCATCCATTTATCTATTTGTTCAAACAGATCCTAAGCACATACGAAGCGTGAGGCCTGTGCTAAGCACTGAGAAAAATCGAGTGGTTTAGTGGAGGAGACAGACCATCCATAGTGAGAATCCAGGGTGGGGGCACAGGAAGAGTGAGCAAGATGCTGCAAGGGTTGGGGAGGCTTCACAGGGGGCCTGCCTGCAGATCCAGGGGTATGTGTGCTCGCTCACATCCTGTCCTCCGACACACAAACACGTGTGCAAATGAGAAAACAGTTCTCCGTCTACAGAGCTTGGGAAAAGGCCCTGTGGCATCTAGGTCTTTCCTGTCCTAGCTGGAACCCAGGGTGGGGTGGGCATTAACAGGGGAAACAAATTGACTGGGCATTTCACTTTGTACTCTATTCTTTCGCATGCAAATAGAGCCTCTCCAAAGGAGGAAACACTTGTCTGGGATTCTAAGGATGAGTAAACAACCAAGATGAAACCCCTGGGGTTCCCAGCTGTGCTGATTGCTTGGGGCTTTTCTGGCCATTGTGAGAAAATGAAGACATTGTTACAGAAATAGACAGGCCACAGTGTGGGGCTGGGCTGTGGGAAAGGCGGGGCTTCAGAGGGAGACAGACCTGGGTCAGAAGCCGGTCTACCCACCCAAGGGTCTGGGCCCCAGTGGCTCGGTACACCCTGAGTGTGAGTGTCCTCCACTACAATATGTGGCTGGCAGGATCACTGTCTCAGGTGACCTTGAATCCCTGGAGGGAGGAGGAATTGGGAGGGAATATGCAAGGCGCACAGCACAGTGCCTGGCACACAGAAGGTGCTCTCTCCCCTCAGCTCATCTAACTCCCAGACAGTCCTGTGGGTTTTATAAAAGACAATCAGTCCTGGGGTCACAGCAGGACACGTTCTCTGGGCTCTGGAACTGGCCGTTGGCTTGGGCTGGGTATGCGGCAAACTGGGTAGTTCTGCACTTCCCCAGAGTTTCGAGTTTCTCCTGGTACCCTTCTGCCAGGTAGGGAGCGAACAGAATCAGAAGCCTACTAGCTCTGTTCACAAGCAGTGCCCTCTGGAGAAGGGTCCGGGTTCGGTTTAATTCAATTCATATAAATAGTTCTTGAGTTCCCTAGGTGCTGGACACAGAGCCAGAGCTAGGAAAACTGCAGGAAACAAGGCAGACACGTCCTGGGGCCAGTGGGAGGAGACAGATGATGAGAACGCAAGTTCTATACAGTGGGGCAAACTCTGGAATTGAGAAGGTACAAGATCATGTGGGGGCCGGTGGAGGGGAGCACAGCCCAGGCCCCAGGCTGGGGAGAGGAGGTCGGGAAGGCTCAATAGAGGAAGCGAGTTCAGAAAGATGAAGAGCTGGCTACGCAAGGGAATGGGGAAGAAGGGACGGAAGAGGAAGTGTCACAGAGAGAAGAAAATCATCCCGCTGGGCAGAGCTCTAGAGGCAAAGAAAGCCCAGGGAGTTCTTGGACCTGAAGGTTCAGCACAGTTACAGCTCGGTGTTTACAGGGCACAGAAGGAGGCGGAGAAATGTCATCAAGGGCCATGCTCGCTCCTTCAGCTTCGTCCAGGTGGGGTGAAGCCTTTAAATGGTTCCAGGGAAGAAGTGACCTGGTTGTGCATCACTGACTGACCTCTTGTTGGTTGGTTCTGCCGGAACACCCGCCATCTGGCTACCTCCCATTTGTCCTTGAAGAACGGTTTGAGTCTCAGCTCCGGGACACCGGCCCCGCCCCAGGGCTGGCCTCTGGATGTTTCCTCACCTCCATCTGCTCCATCTCAGCATTGGCTGTGCTACATTGAGAGGCTTCTTTGGACTTTCTGTCTCTACCACCAGACTACAGACTTCCTGAAGGCGGGCAATGCACAGTGGCCGTGTTTTCCTAGCACCCAGGAGAAGTGCACATAGAAAATAAGTATTTGTTAAATATGCGTTGAACTACACTGACTTCTAGATGAAGATGCATAGAAAGGCTTGGAGGTGCACCTGCCCCGCCCCCCATAATGAATGACAGATGCCCAGGCACAGAGGAAGCCACGCCCAGAGGGGCTGCTCCTCTAGGGATCGAAAGGACTGCCCTTCTGTCCCTCCGGGTGCCACACGGCAGCTTCCAGCTCTTGCAAGGGCCACCTCCGGCCCAGGCCTGATGGAAACAGCTCTGCAGGACGAACACAGGCACCGTCCCACCCCTCTCTCCTCAGGAACAGCACCGTGGGGCGAAGGGGACACCAGCCTCGCCCCGGCAGCCCGGATAGTCCCGCCTTGCCCAGGAAGCTCCAGGCCATCCTAGTCTTGGCTGGGCGCTTCAGTTCATAGATGGGGCTATACACCGACTTTCCAGTTTTCTTTTTTTTATATACAAATAGTATACTTTACACATAATATATGGCTATACCATGTGTTTATCCTAATTGTTTAATGATTTTTTTCTCTCCCCTTTTTTCCCCAAATGTTTAAGCTCCCTGTTCTAAAACCATCTCTTAAATAATCCATCCTCTCTTCAATAGATTGGAAATGACGCTTTAGTCAAATATTAAAGACAGTCACACACACACACACACACACACACGGGAATCTATTTCTGGACCTTTATTGTCCCCTACTGATTTGTGAGTCCAGTCCTATACTCGTACCAAACTGAAATTATTTTAGCTCATAACAACATTTTATTGATAATATCTGGAAGAATTACTCTTCTTTTAAATTGTTTTTCTTGGCTTTTGTACATGTTAACTCTTCTAGCTCAGAGGTTCTTATTTAAGGGAATGCATCAGAATTGACAGTGAGGTGTTCTACAGACCCAGACGGCTGGTTTCCACCTCTGGCGTAAAAAATCAGAACCTCTAGGGTGTGAGATAAGCATTAAGGAATTTGCCAAAGTGCAGAGGGGGTGAGAACCATGACTTTAGATGACCTTCAGAATAAGCTTCGGAGGGTACAGGCCATGTCTGCCTGGTTACTGTTTGTTCCCAGACCTGGGATCTGCCACGCAGGTGCTGTTTTAATTAATGTTTGTTTGGTAACCAGCAACCCTTGCTTTGTCCTTGGTGAAGCACGGCTGAGTTACGCGTGAAGAGGACGGCTATGTCCAGTGCTGGCAGGATGGATGTGAGGAAGAGGGAGCAGATGCATCCTGTGTTCTCCGAGGACACAGAACAAGGAAGAAAGTTTCATGGACACCGAATAGGCTTTTAGGAGGGGTCAGATCTACCAAAAAATGAAAACAGGTGCCCACTGGTTGAATCAGTGGGCCAATTCCCCACCACTGGGTGTGTCTAGGCAGTTTAGACAGAAGGTATGTCATCATCTTGTGGGGAGAGATTAAGGGAGGATTCCTGCATTAAGCATTTGAGATGTGGCAATCTCTAAAATCTCTTCCAGCACTTAAAAATACTTATTTTTAAATATTCTGTTCGGGAGTTTTCCAATGAAAGAGAAAGGCTCTGGGCCCTTTCTTGTTGGTGAAAAAAATGCAGACTAAGCCCAAAGGTCGCGATACAGGTAGATGTCTGTTGTGGTCACTTTGTCCCAGGGAAGGCGGGGTCCTGACCATGGCACACCCCAGTAACTGCTAGGAGCCTACAACACTCACCCTTGCCATGCGATGTTTCGATAATCCAGGTGCAGTTCAAGTTGTTGGGGTAGAAGTCAGGGAATCCTGGTGACAAGATGGTCCCACTGGAGCCTTGGATGAAGCCACCGCAGAGTGCTACGGGAGTGAAGAGGGCAGTGAAAGACTGGAATGGCTCAAGAAGCTCCCCCCGATCCTCCTGGGGACCTGCCCCCATCTCCTTCCAAACCCACAATCTTCACTGATGATGGCGGAAGAGTCAGTGCCCCTTCGAGGTCCTGGTTTTTCATGCCAGGAAAGGGCTCACTGCTCAAGCGCCCCCTGAGGGTGTGCCTCACCTTCACAGCTGGGCAGCGCCCGGCTCCACTGGAAATTGGGCTCACACTCCAGGGGCTCCCCGTCACTTAACGTGTAGCCCGAGTCGCAGCTGAAAGTCACCAGGGCGCCCACATAGAAGTCATTTCCATGGCGCTGCCCATTTACGGGGATCCCTGGATCCAGACAGTGGTCTGACTGCAGTGTTATAGCTGGAAAAGAGAGCCCACAGCTGGAAAAAACCACTCACCACAAGAGAGGGACCCCAGCTGACTCACAAAGGGAGGGAGGAGAGAGCCCTGCTTTACAGAAGGCTTAAGTTGTCATCTACTTCCCCCCATGAAATGTGCCTGTCAACATCTGCTGAGAGAGTATTTGAAGACTGATCAGAGCAAACAAGTTGGCTTGATCGTTTGTTCATCCCTGCCTTCATTCATTCAATAGACATAAGCTGAGCATCTACTAAGGCTTAGACACTACACTAAAGCTAACGGATATAAACCCAAGTGAGAAAATGACTGTGTCTAATGGTGCTCTCAGCCACAACTTTCTACAGCGGTCTGCAGAACTGCACTGACGTCAGCCTCTTTAAATCAAGGCACCAGCAATGAACGCAGACGGTGACGAGAGAGGGTGAGCAAGTGAGAGATGCTGCTTCACTTCAACTTCGCGATCTGTCAAATACTCTGTCCCTAGAGTGCCCAACCCAGCACCACCCAGCTGTTTGCACACGGGAGAGGCCCTGTGTGCCCATGAGGAGCCTGTGTGCTGGCCCTCAGCTTTCACTGCTTCTAAAGGGTTGACTCTTTCTAAAGGTTCTTTAGAAAAAAAACTTTCATTCTCTGTAAAGGTTGAGCTCTGAGAGACCCTGAGCGCAAGGCAGGGTGTCCCGAGGAGCACAGCCTTGACAATGCCATGGGGACAGGGCCAAGCTGGGAGCCTAGCGGGGAGCACAATCCTGGGTCCTCTCACCCACCGGGGCCGACCCTGCCACCCGCCGCCCCGAGACTCACTCTCATAGCGGAGCTGGAAGCCGATGTCCGAGTGACTCTTGTCAGTGGAGAAGAGGAGGTAGAGGTAGTTGCTGGTGCTTATGAGGAACTGGGGGACCTGGGTCCCATGGTAGACCCCGATCAAGGGCGCTGAGTATGTCCGTCCATCTCGCACTTCCAGAGTATCATAGTTCACCTCGGTTTTAAATCTGCCAAAGACAGACAGAAAGACTTTTTGAGAAACTCAAAGCTTATGAATTTGCAAATGACAAAAGGCCCCATCTGACCCAGGGCTTTGGAACGATTGGCTTTTGTCAGGCTGGGGGGTTTCAGTGCAACTTGCACACATTCACTGGCCGTGTGGAAGGACCTTCTCTCCTGCGTGCAAGCCCTTCTCCTCCCACTGTGGACACGGCCCTTTCAATCCTCTCTGTGGCCTGGGCCATGGCCCATCTTAACACCTGGAGGCACAATGACTAAGAGCCTCATGGGGGATGGAATGTTCCAGACTAGGGTCAGCTAACTACAGGCCGGGGCCAAACCTGGCCTATAGCCTGTTTTTGTATAGTCTGAGAGCAAAGAATGCTTTAATAATGTAAAAAGCATGCTTTGCTCTCAGACTATACAAAAGCATTATACAATGATATGTGTTATTTTATATATACATTACATACATATTTTAAAGCAAAGACTATGTAACAGATATCCACAAGTATTCACAAAAGTCTAAAATATTTATATCTGGCCCTTCACAGAAAAGTTTGTAGACTGCTATTCTAGACCATGAATCCTTCGTCTAGAATTTTGTGTCCATCTTTAAGTGGCTTCTTTCCCCACCCAGGGAGCATAACCAGGGTGGGAGCTGGAAGGGGGGCATAGGAGCAGGGTTTGGGTCAGAGGTCAGAATGGCCGCCTTCCCATATTGGACATTTCAGGGGTAGGCTCTGCAGATGCTGGCGCCTCCTTCAACATCTATCTGCTACTCTCCCTCCTCCAACATCCCCAGCCTTTTCCTCACCCCTCCAGTCAGAGTCCCTTAAACAGCACAAACCCCACTACTGAGGTGGGACCAAGGCCAAGGGCAAAGTCAGCGCCATCTGCCCCACCCAGGGCAGTCTACTCCAGTGTTCTCTGACCTTGCTGACATTCAGTGTTAGTGCCAGTCCCCCACTCAGCCCAGGGGCCCTCCCACACCACTGCATAGAGATCACCTCTCAGCCCCCACCCCTGGGGCTCTGGCCACAAGCACCTGTCGAAGGTGATTTTGATGGGGTAGCCTGGCTGGGCTTCAATCACCCAGGCACAGCTCAAGGAATCCTTGTAGAAGCCAGGCCAGCCGGGAGACAGGATGGTGCCGCTGGGCGAAGTCAGATGACCACCGCAGGGAGCTGGGGAACAGAAGGGAGAGAAGTGGCTTTCTTGAGTGCACAAAGGAACGAACAAGCAAAAAAAAAAAAATAACCCTCTGTAAAAAAATGTGTCTGCCAACAAGTATTGTTTCTGTTTTCATGGAAAATTACATAAACTATATAAACTGTGAGTTCTGTCTATTGGGACCGTTATAGATATTTTCAATTGCATCATTTGGACTTTTATTAAAGGCCAAAGGGAAGAAATGAAAAGAATCCTTTAAACAAAGTCCTTTGCCATTTGAGAAGGGCTGAAGTACAGCTAATGGTTGGGTCACACTGGTATTTCTTTGTTCCTCACTCAGTTGTCAGGCCTGTGGCAGAGGGAGAGGTCCCCCCACTCCCTATACCCGGTGCTCTGGGACTGGAGAGGGGCAGAACCCCAGTGCTCAGCTTGGAGCTCCGTGAGGGCAGAGACCCCATTATTTGTCTCATTCAACTTGGAATCCCTAGCATTTAGCCTAGAGCTTGGCACAGTTGCTCCTCTGTACCAAAAATCAGTGATTATTGCTTGGATGAGTGGATGGAAGGGTAAGCAAATGCCACCTGCGCCTGGGGATCTAGGCATACTTCCGACCTGGCCAAGCCTGTTATTTCAGGCCCTCGGTCTCTCTGCTCATTCTCCCATCCCTCAGCTTCCCACTCACACCCACATCTTTCCTATCATTCTTGCCTCTTCCTGCAACCAGACCCGTTGCATCTATGGTGGTCATGAGAGCTCTTCTGGTGCTCCTCCTCAGGGCGCACAGTCAGACTTCACTGTTGAAGTCATGCTAGGCCACGTGGCTGCCTTGACCAATAAAATGAGAGAAGTGATATGTGTCATGTCCCTGTGGGAACTTTACGAGCCAGGGCATGGTTTGTGAAGTTTCCTGCCTTGGTGACTGTGGCGCAAGAGTGGAGATGGCTGTCCTGTCAGCTGGGCCTCATAGTGACTCTGAGGAGCAGAGGCCCTGATGACCCTGTTATCCACGTATCTGGTTCCATTGTGCCCCTGTTTGTAGGCCACGGAGACTTGCGGGTTGCTTGTTAACACTGTCTAACCTAGGCCACCTGACTAGTGCCCCGCCGTCCCCACGCCCCAAGCTGCTGCTGCTGTCACCGCCCATCATGGCCCGAGAGCCCATGCACGCCAGGCATTTAGCTTCATGTCAATAGTCATGTTCACTCTTCACAAAACGTAAGCCCTGGGAGGCGGCTACTCTTATTTTCTCCATCTTACAGCTAAGCGAGCTGACGCTAATGGAAGGTGGGTAACATGTCCTGGGTTAGCACGTGGGAGCGCCTGGACTCACACCTAGGAAGATGGCCTAAACCCAGAGATCTTAAGTCAAGTGGCCTCCCAGTGTTAAAGGAAGCCCTGCCTCCTCAGGATTTCCTTACCACGGGGCTACCAGATGCCCAAAGTGGCCCAAACAAGACTGAGAAGGGGATAAAGAACTGCAAAGCACTTCTATGTCTGCAAATTTTTGTAAAGTCCTCCAGACAATCAGTTTCATAAAGTGCAGCCAAACGCAGCACACTTTTCCTCTTTGAATTCCTAGAAATATCTAAAATAACTGTTAAACATTGTTAACAGAAAGTTACATTAGGAAGTTTAATTAAGAAGGATCAATAATAATAATAATAATAATAATAATAATAATGGTGAAGAGCATAGAAGATCACTCTTACCAATGAAAAGACAATGCCTGCTTTATGTTCCCATTTTATAGAGGAGAGAACTAAGGCTAAACAGGCAGAGATCAGATCGAGAGCTAACGGAGTCAGAGCTGAGATCTAACCTCAAGACCTCCGACTCCAAATTCCCTCACAGCACAGAACAGCTCTGCAACCGCAGCTGGCAGTCACGAGCTCATGGGCCCTGAGAGCTTACTACCCGTCAGGGTTTACGGATTAGCCTTGTGACAACGGCAACACTGAAAGGCAGACACTATTATCATCCTCATTTCATAGGCAGGGATTATCCCCATTTTCAGTAAGCTGAGGCTTGTAGAAACTAAGTAATTACATAGCACCTACATCAAACATTGAGAGTAAATAGCAAATGGGTATTATCACTTCCAGGGTGAACCTAGTGTTCAAAACCCGTCCATCCATCTCTCTGAAACTACTAAAGCTTTCTTTGCTCTATTTCTCCAATGGACACAGGAGACCTTGTTGTAGGTGGGGAGGGGCGTGCCAACCGCTCCGTCCCTGGGTCCCCCTGCAGGTACTGAACCTCAGCAGTAGTGGGGACTCTCCCTTGGCTCCAGTTCAACACAGGCCCAGCCTCTTTGGTTGCTGGACTCTGAGCTGCTCACTCACTTTCCAGGAAGCCATCAATCACAAAGTTACTTGCCTGCCTCGGCTACTCTCCATTCAGTGCCTATTTATCAACAGAACCCTATCTAAAATCTCCAGCGAGGGAAGCCCAAATCCTGGCTTTGGCAGTCTTTGTCTTCTCTCTCTGCTGCATTGCTTCACTACCTTGGCCACCTCACTCTTCTGCTCATGTGATGGTCCAACGACCCCTCTATTCTTTCAGCCCTTCCCTCTCTCTAGCTCACCTTCCTATTTCAGGTGGCAGTTTCCAGGCAGGGAGAAGGAGGGGAGGATTCCTAAATGTGTATCTCTTTAACATTTGAAAGGAGGCTCAACCTCACTCTCACTAATAAAATACAGATTAAAACTACAATGAGAAATGATTTCTCATCAGGCAGGCAAAACCCCAAGTTTGGCGACCTGTGACGCTGGGGGAAGGCAGGTATTCCAGGACCCTGCTGGTGGAAATGCAAGATGACACAACCCCGGTGAAGAAAAATTTGGTCATAGCCAGCAAAATGCAGACGTATTTACTCTATAACCCAGCAATTCTGTTTGCGGAACTCTATCTTCAAGATATACTAGCAAAACACAAAATGACACACACACACATACATATATCTCCAAAGCTGTACAAGGCAGCACTATTCGTAATAGAAAAAAATTGAAAACAGCCCAAATGTTTAGCAATGGGGAGCTGAGTGAATAAACCGGGGCAATCAACAACGTGCACCAGGGCGACTACTGGTAGAGGGAGGCTGACCGGACTTCCGCCAAGATGGCGGCGTAGGTGGACGCACTGCACCGCCGCTCACAACCAGAGGGTTTAAACAACGAACTCAATAGCGAAAAATAAACAACCAGAACGGACAGAATCGAACTGAAGGGAAGTCCGACACCCAGGAAGTTGGGGAGGATGTACATCCAGGCTGGTAAGCAGGGCAGAACCAAGCGGAGGAGCGGAGTGAGAGGCAGCTTGCCCAGAGGAACTCACCCCACGAGCGCCTAACCAAAGCACAACCCCGAGCAACGGGTGAACCTCGCAGGCCGGCGGCGTAACTGGAGAGGCCAGTGGGAACCAGCAGGGCCGAGACTGGTGGAAAAGGCAGTGGGGAACTGGGGAGCAGAGGGTGATAGGGAGTGGTGGTGAACGGCAGACGCCATTGCTCCCTCCCAGGCCCCACCCCCAGAGGAAACGTCACAAAAAAGCGACCCAGGTTGCCAGGCACCGACAAACACCTAAGACTCCGACAGGTGCACTGAGATAAAAAAGAATGAAAATGGCCAAAATGAAAGATTAGAACAAATTACAACTAATGGACGAAGAGATAGCCAAATTAACAGATGCCCAGTTTAAAACACTGGTAATCAGGATGCTCACAAAACTGGAAGAAAGGTGGATGCAAATAATTGAACAAATGAAGAATACGATAAAGATAATGGAGGAAGATTTACAGGGAACCAATAGGGAAAAAAAGGAAGCTGGGACTCAAAGCAATGGGGTGGACCAGAAGAAAGAAATAAGAATTCAAAAAAATGAGGAGGGACTCAGGAACCTCAGAGACATTTGTAAATGACCCAACATCTGGATCATAGGGCTGCCAGAAGGACAAGAGGAACACCAAGAAATTGAATGTATTTTTGAACAGATAATGAACGAGAACTTCCCAAATCTGGCAAAGGAAATAGGCTTCCTGGAAATCCAAGAAGCTCAGAGAACCCCAAAGAAGCGGGACCCAAAGAGGAACATACCAAGGCACATCATAATATTACCCAAGATCAAGAATAAGGAAAGAATCTTACAAGCAGCAAGAGAAAAGGAGACAGTTACCTACAAAGGAATTCCCATAAGACTGTCAGTGGATTTCTCTAAGGAGACCTTCCAAGCAAGAAGGGGCTGGAGAGAAATAGTTCAAATCATGAAAAGCGAGGACCTACAACCAAGAATAATCTATCCAGCAAAACTGTCATTTAGAATGGAGGGGCAGATAAAGTGCTTCTCAGATAAGGTCAAGTTCAAGGAGTACATCATCACGCAGCCTTTACTATATGAAATGTTAAGGGGTTTTATATAAGGACTCATGAGAGAAGGCACCGAGGCCAGATCAGCTACCGGGGAACTCAGATCAGCCACAGCCAAGACGCTTGTGAGGTAAGCAAGCAAAATACAACCAGAGAAAC